>KQ464139.1:0-31087 GCA_001304625.1 Trametes sp. AH28-2
TGACGTGGACTTTTCCCCCAATAGTCGGTCCCCGAGATTTTCGCTATGCCCGTCGTGCTGTGTATAGAATGCCAGTGTTTGTGGTTAAAGAGATACATTGATCAAAACTTGGTGACACATTCCGGCGCTTTATGTGACCTGTGACGTCACGCGTTTCCATACTTTTCGCGCCCACGAGTAGTTCCAATGGGTGCTAGTCACTGTCCCCAGTTGATCAATCAAGAACGGGCATCATTATCACAGCAAAACCTAAAGTTCCAGGCATCTCAATGAATGTTGTGGGTGACCAACCACAATGGTCTTGTAGGGTGGCGTAGAGACTGCCAGGTGGGTATGGCTTAGTGTCCTTGATCACACAACCAGTACATGACCAATCACCGGATGACTTTCCATAAGCCTCTAGAATTTTAGAGTCGTTTCTAAATGCTTAAAAAGGCAGTTAGCCCGAGATCTCTGGTCAGATTCAAACTCTGCTGGTGGGGCGGTCAGCTCTAAACTGATTCAAGCACCCGCTGGTTAAAAGGGGGGGTCGACCCCCCTTCTAATTTCAAAGCCTGCTCTAAATGCCCCGATTTGGTAGGTATACCGCGCATCGGCGTGGATCTGCGCAAGCGCTCACAGCCCGCCTAAGCCAGCGTCATCGCGCATCGGCTCCTCCTCGCTGCCTCTCCTTTGCTCTTGACAGCTCTTGACAACAGCTCTATACTCCTCCTCTCTAGCACCCTCCACAGACCTTGTCTCTCTCTATCTCCCCGGTGTTCCATCGATGGACTCGAAGTCAACACCGAGTGTGTACAGGAGAGCTGAAGGCATGCAGATGTACCAGGTCCCAGTGCAGGTAGGTTCTGCAGGACAGTTTGTACAGCTGACATGCACTGATATCAAGGGCAGGCAAATACCGTGGTGACCCATGCTGCTCCAGTCACCCAGGAACAATGTCCACGCACACCTCTGCAAACGGCCGAAGGTAGTTAAAATGACCCGCGGCAACGGCTCTGTCCTCGCCCTGCGCGCGGTCCGCAAGCATCAACTGGTGGTTCCCAGCCCCGGACCCCTTCCTTCGCTGCCCCTTCAACCTCACCCTACTCCCAGGTTGAACCAT
This sequence comes from Trametes sp. AH28-2, assembly GCA_001304625.1. Classification (NCBI taxonomy): domain Eukaryota; kingdom Fungi; phylum Basidiomycota; class Agaricomycetes; order Polyporales; family Polyporaceae; genus Trametes; species Trametes sp. AH28-2. The sequence goes on from KQ464139.1 coordinate 1,103, forward strand.
CCCTCGTACCTGCCAGCAATCCTCATGTCTCCCCATCGCCCCTCAGTGCGAGCATCGCTCCCTCCCCATGCGAGTCGCCCAGGCCCGTTTCCCCATCTCCCTCTGCGTCCACCGGCAACACACGAAACGGCAAGAAGCGCCCGGCCGACATGGCGACCAGCAGAGACGTGAAGAAGATCAAAGGCACTCCGGCAACCAAGCTGGCCATGTCCACAGGGCAGAGCGTCAGCGGCTGCACATCCGGTTCCAAGCACGGTGGCCAGCAGCCTGGGGCAGCCAATTACTCCGAGGACAATCTCCGGAAGCTCTTTGAGCTCGTACGTGAGATCCTGCCCGTAGCCGGCAATGGTTGGCAGGAGATCGCCAACAGATTCAATGAGTGGGCCCGTGAACATGGCCGCCAGACACGTGAGGAGAAACCGCTCAGGAACAAGTTCGAATTGGTATGTGTTCGCACAAGGTAGCACACGTCAGAGTGCTGATAATCTACAGCTTGCTCGCACGAAGAAACCCACCGGCAACGCCGCCATGCCGTGGTACATCAAGGAGGCCAAGCGTCTTGACTGGAAGATGAACGGCAAGGTCCACCTCAAGGACCTCGACGATGACAACATCGAGGAGGGTGAAGAGGTGGAAGACACCATCAGTGGCGATGAGGATGGGGTGGCAGACAAGGAGAACGGGTGGAATGCCACTGCTGACAGCGACGTTGATGCGGTACCGCAGGAGGGTGTCCCTGCTCCAGTTGTCCACGCTCACGCGAACACTGTATCCAGCTCTCAGACAAGCACTCAAGTGGACCACCCACCAGCTCCTGCTGGAGCTGCCCGCCCTCAGCCTTCGACATCTTGCCGCTCTCAAGCCCACGAGATTCTCAACATGTTGTCAGCAACCCTCAATCCTGCGGCACGCAAGGAACGGGAGCAGACGAGGTTTGCTCACCACCTCGTACGCAAGGAGGTCAACCGTCTTGCTCAAGAAAACTGCGACCTCCGCAACCGCAACGACATCTTGAATGACCGCATACTGAGCTTAACAATGCAGCTCGAGGAGCAGAAGGCTGAAGTCAAACGACTGCAGACCCGGCTTGAGATGTACGACACCATGCGGTCGTTCCTCGGTATGCCTGGTTTTCCATTCCCGATGAATGGCGGGCCTGCCATTCAGCCCACATTCGCTTGCCAGACAGAACATGCTGGCTCATCCACCTCACCCGACCCGCTCACTCCGTATGCAACGTCTATCCCCCACCCCCCTGTTACTTTATCATCATCATCTTGGGTGCCCTCTAGCCCCCGTCAACACCCATCCACCCCTCCTCCGCTTCACTCTCTTGATACACTTGCCACTGTTGCGTTGGCTTCTTATGCTCCCCTTGATTATGATACTGTGACTGTCATGATCAGCCCCAGCAAGTGACGGATGTAGCAGTGTTTTGTAACCAGTATTTTTGAAATCAATTTACATTTACTCTACCGCAATGTGATGGAACCGTGCTACACGATCTCGCATCCGCAGCTCACCAAACATGACATTCCCAAAATTGTTCCATATATTCTCGTCCTCTGCCTCCTGCGCATGTAAACAGAACGTATCTGGTTTACTCCAACTTGTACAGTGCAAACATTCATTGAGTGAAAGCAGACCTCGAGCAAGTCGCTATGTCCTTCATGGTCATTGACATCAAGGGGCATGCGAAGCCCACGCGAACTTGGCGGACACCCCACTCTGTGGTTTGGCGGTAGGAAAGGAGCTGCCGATTGCGTGCGAGAAGTGCCGCACATGCGTTGGGATCCTGAGGGAGTCGCGCATCTGACTTCAAGGGAGCCTCAATACGACCTGCAATCAATCTGGTACTACAAGGGAAAGCTGTGTCGGCTATGAGGAAATAGCCGGGAGGGGTTCGGTCTTCAAGTTTGCTGTAGATCAGACGGGCAACCTTTGCATCATACTAGCTGCCGGGAGCATTGTAGACACAGCCCTTGAGCACACCTAGTACCACCGGATTAGTTCCATGTACTGCTGACACATCAATAGACTCACCACGCGGGGATAGGACGAGCACACAGCTGGTGTAGTGCCCATGGAGCCACCCGTTGTAGGTCGCATTCTCAATCTCTGGGTCATCCGACTCCACTGTCAGAAGGTTCATCCCGTCGATGCCCCTGATGGCTCCCATGAGCAGCGGGTGGCGCACGGTGATCATGTTTGTGTCCTCCTCACATTCTTCGGCGGTTCACCATGTGAAACGGGCCTCCGGGAGTTGACGTAGGGTGTCCCGTAACACTCTGAAGGGCAAAATTGTGGTAGCGGGCAACCGTAGCGGGAATGAGCGCGAAGATCTGCTGGAGGGCAGTGTCGGGCATGGCTGATGTGAGGTAATGATAGATAAGCCCAAAGCACCTTCAGCCGTGAGCGAGCGGCGCCCAAGTCGAGGAGCACCGGATGGGTTGGTATCTGGTCGAGGGATGGTATGCTCATTCCACCGAGCTGCAAAGCCATTCTCGAGGATGTAGGTGAATGTCGTGCAGTCGGTCCCCATGGTAGTGATGAACACCCGATCGTCCTGGCTTGCATTGAGCACTTGCCATGGTGTATTTTTCCTTGGATCTGGGAAGAGCTGCGAGCGGCGGAGGTAACGTCGACTAGGCAGACGGGTTTCAGCCCGGCTGATGCGGGCCTCCTCAGTCCCCGCAAGGATTATGGCAGCAGCGAGAAGAGCAAGTTCTTTGCTATCAGACTCGTAGTCGTCGTCTGTGTCATCGTCTAGGACCATAGCATAGGCAGACATCGAGCAGATATTCTATATCACGGAGTGGTCGCAGCGACAGAACAACGGCAGGGGGCACGCTAGAGTGCTAGATCTAAAGTTCGCCAATGTGCGTGTTCTTACGGTTAGAAGCCCCCCCAACTTCAAATCACTTGAAACTCCGAAATGGAGCTTTAGAGCTGACTCTAAATTTTAGAAGCTTACGGAAAGTCATCCACTCTCACTCATTGTGCTCATGAGCCCACCAGGCAACCAGATCTGCTGGAATGACAAGATGAAGAGCCACACAGTCATCCCCCACAAAACCCCTGATTTTTCCCTGCATAGTAACCATGCCATCCCATATAGAGGGCATCTGGCAAAGTTCTAGCAATTTGAGTGTCTGCACAAGCCAGTGTCAAAAAAGCTTTTTTGTGGACACACACCACACACCTGTATACAGACCAAAAATCCAGCACAGCAGGTGCATGGTTGTCACTGCACATGAGCCTTTGCACATTCTGGTTTTAGCAAGATATTCAACTTGGCAATCACAAAAGCCTGAACACCTGAGATAATGTGGCAGCATGAGGGCAAACTGTGCGCGCATTGCAGCCTCAGAAGTGTTGACAAGAGGTCAGGAAATTCCCACCTTATATATTACTATTTTGTTATGCTATACATGCCTCCAGGCATATTGTGTGATTGTATGCTAGCACAAATGATAGCCACATTGCCTGATAAGAGAGTGACTTTAGGGCTTCAAGTCATACAGATGATTCTCAGTGAAATGGGAATAACTCAGTGATCTGCATCCATGATGAATGAGTATTAACATTCAGGCTAGGCTCTAGTCTTCGAGCTCTACATGCCCAGGTGGTTCATGGAGGGCACACATCAACCATTGGTGCAGAAAGTTGCATTATGTGAGCTGCAAGGAGGAAGCTCTGCAGAGCTTGTTCCTTTGTTCCTGCCGCAAAATAGGTGCCCAGGGTGCAATTTCACTACTCACAATGTGCACTAGTAGTTCTTGGCTAGCTCAGCTGTGGACTACTAGCACCTAACGGCCTTGGGCAGATTTTTGAAAAGGCGGTTCACTGAGAAACAGCATTTTGCGCATTTCTCAATCAGTCTTGTCCCTAAACCCACATAAAGCAGACCGTCAGAAAGGTATCAATGAGCTCCACAATCCGATCACTATAACATGTATTATATAGTATTGATTTACACCAGATATATGCGACTTTCCTCCCATTAACAGCGGAAGTCAGAATATTCTGCCTTTTGCTCAATGTGTGATGCTTAGTTTCTAACAAGAGTAGTACCATAAAGTAGATCTGAATCATACGCACCTAGTGGCATATAACACATGGGACTTCACTCAGCAAATAATACAGCAAAGAGCCTCTCAATGCTGCCTGTGGCTGATTGTTTGCCATTGTTGTGATTGTGGCACTAATAGGAACTTAGGTGGCCTATTGCGGCTGCAGTGGTCACCCTTCTTGTAATCTGGATACATACACTGATTCTATTGGTGTACAGCTGTATACACATATCTTTTCATGGCTGCTGGTCAAGCTACAGCTAAGATATTGACACTTTTGTGAGGGAAACCAACAAACATGGCCAAAGCTCTGTGGCAGGGAACGCTGAATCCGCGTTCCCTGCCACCAGCTTTGGTCTTGTTTGTTTTGTGGCTGATCCCAGACTCAAAATGTATGCCTCACTGTTCTATTTATGCAGCATACTAGGCATGTTACATATCATAATGAAGGCCTTGATGAGGTCTATCCAACAGTGCAGCAGCCAGTATTGTACACTCAAAACTGATTGAGGTATTCCTCAAATGCAGTTGTTACCAGTGGGTGGCTGACCCTTGTCATTGATGCATCTGCATATGCTGTATGCTATCCCTACATCTGCTGCCAGCTGTGACCTTGATATAGCATGTGAGGCATAACATGACAGAGTATGTCATAATGAAGCTATAACTCATAGAAGCAATGCAGAAAGGAACACTTCTTACTAAATCATGTGCAAAGACATTGTGCATATGGTATAAACAGTCTGCTCCTGCTATTTCTTGCACTACTAACAAAAAACCAGGCAGATTAGATCAACACCTCATGAGATGGTCTTGGAAAGCATCAGCTATAAGATGACCTTCTCATTCATTGTGTCAGATCAGTAGCAACATGCCCTGATCAGTGTGTACCAATAAAACTGATACTCCATTCAGTAGTCTTGTACTCCATGTCTCCCTCATAGAAGCAATGCAGAAAGGAACACTTCTTACTAAATCATGTGCAAAGACATTGTGCATATGGTATAAACAGTCTGCTCCTGCTATTTCTTGCACTACTAACAAAAAACCAGGCAGATTAGATCAACACCTCATGAGATGGTCTTGGAAAGCATCAGCTATAAGATGACCTTCTCATTCATTGTGTCAGATCAGTAGCAACATGCACAGATCAGTGTGTACCAATGGAACTGATACTCCATTAGGCAGTCCTCAAGTATGTCCACTGTAAGCAAAGCAGTGCAGTGATCATCACCATCTTCTGCTACACATCTTCTTATGTTCAGGAGAAAAGGTCCACCTCAGTGTTATGTGCAGGTGAGTGATTTGAGCCTGTGAACTATTGCACTCTCATTTACATCTCACAACATAGGCTTTATACCTGGTCTAGGCCTGCTGGTATACTGCATTCACACTCTATATCTGTCTTTGCCATATCTTGTGCCTTGTACCTGCAGCTGCTGAGGATGTCGCTGTTATAGTCTCTCCTCTATACCCTGGGATACAATCACGTGTTGAGTTGTGTGCAGCTAGGGTTAAGCAAGCACCCGGGATAAGGTGTTAGCAATAGTTAGAGTTAGCATTAGAGTGAATGTAAAGGCTAACCCTAGAATTTGTAATGCTCTGGAACCCTAACCCAAAATTTATAGTCCCAGGTTGTATGCAGCGCCTATTTCAGAACTAATGCCTGATTAGCTGAGTATAAAGATGTTTTCCCATGGGGTCGAATTGGCGTCACACAATTTGGCTGGGAGCTCACCCCATAAAAAACAATTTCTTTGTTCCTCATCAATTGTAACTCCTGTCAACATCCCTGGCAGAGCCCCATGTGCAGGCCCTCGACCTGCCTCCTATTGCTAGCCTTGTGGCATACACAGCTTTTACAGCAAGTACACGACAGAACTCAGAGCTTCCTGTGAGCTTCCAAGTTGTTGTGGGCGCGAGGATGGCAGGTGAGGATGTGAAGTGCACAAGAGGCAGGGGACTGTGAGGGACGGGGATAACAGGGAGGAGGTAGATGAGATTGACAAAGAGCAGAAGGAGGCCAGTTAGGCTCCAAATCAACAGCAAAGTGTCAAACTCCAGGTGGAGGGCACTGACAACCAGGCCAAGGAGAAGGAACAGGGCACCAAGGACGAAGTGGAGGTCAGGACAACGGCAACGAAGGGGAGGGTGAGAGTGATGGACAAGGGAGCTGCAACGAAGGGGCTGAGGAGGAGGACAGTGAAGGAGTTGCACTGTGTGCCTGTGAAGCGCAAACACAATTTGTTGTCACAATAACAAGAAGGCCTGGAGTGAGGTGTCCTTGTCAGTCACTGGCAGTGAAAGCAAGGAGACTGAGCATGTCACTACAACTTGACACCACCAGGCTGCAAGAAATATGCAAGCACAGGCAGATACACCCCATTTTGTATCAGCAATTTTTGATGAGTGCATTGGCTTACATCTCGATAGACAGCGCCCCCAAATGGGAGGGAACATCTTCAGCTCGCAACACTCGCTCACAGGCCAACATAGGTCAACGCCTTACGTGTAACCAGGTTAAGGGGAGGAGTAGGAAGGGGTAAGAAGGTGTAGGGGCGACCACTTGTAACATAATATTGTACAATAATGAACCATTATCACAACCTGGGCATGTCTACAGGCAGACCCATGATGGTCGATGATCTATTATGGCTCCTCCCAGAACACAGATCTTGCGTCTCAATGAGAACATCACAAGGGGGTGGGCATTATAGGTGATGACTGTTCATAATTGTCGCCTCAATGCCACAGTAAGTGGGCTTGTCATACAGGGGATGCAATAATAGACTATAATAGACACCCACAGGGAACCTCTATGATGACGTTGTGATACCTTTATTGACCTCATGGGTGTTGTAATAACCCATTTGCACTAAGTGAAGGAGAAATATATAATGAATAAAAAAAGTCTTGTGCATGATACTATCAGTGGACTGAAGCAAGTATGCGGTCATATTCATCACAGATTGATGATGAAGGACGTTGTCAACCCGCTCTATATGGCTTACTACCCATGAATGAGACAGAATCCAACTATAGTCAGTTTAACTAGAGGGAACTCAGTATATTCCTCACCATGAATACCACCCAAGATGCAACACTGCAGAAGATCTTTCACTTTCTGAAGACCCTCAAAGTGCCCCAGTTCTCAAGTACAGGAGCCCGCTACAAATTCTGAAGAAACACCAGTATTATTTCCATCAAGGATGGCCTCATGTACAGGCACTTTGTGCAGTGTATGCCCCTCTGTATCATATTTACAGCAGAGGAAAGCACATGAAGCAGCTAGGATACAGAGGAGAGAAGGCAACATTTGAGACAGTCTGCCTTCGCTTCTTCTGGCTGTTCTATCACTCCGACATGCAACACCACATCCGCTCTTGCTGAGAATACCAGATCAGGAGCATCCAAAAGATGAAAGTACCGCTCATCATATCAACACCCATAGACCTCTTCCATGAGGTTTATATGAATGTGATGTTTATGCCCACCGCTCATGAGTATGGTCACATGCAGGGATGATTTGTCAGGAGTCACAGAAGCCAGAGCATTGCGCACTCTGTCATCACAAGAAGTAGCCTGCTTTTTTTGAAAACATATTATCTGCCGGTACGGAGCAGTTCATGTGATTGTCACAGATAATGGATCTGAGACAAAGTGTAAGCCCGCCCCCGCGCGCTCATGCACTATTATGCTCTGTTGTGCTCTGTGATTGTATGTAAGATGCTTGAGACATTTGCTTCTGTGAATCTGTGTTGTTGTTACTTCCCTTCTGACCTCGAACAACAACAACAACAACAGGTACGTGCACTCATGTATATTACACTCCCCTTCTGACCTCAGACAACGGCAACAGTTTGTGCCTGTTCTTTTACTGTTTAATTGTCAGTGTTTCTGGTTGACATTGCAACCGGCTTCCACAAAGGGAGCTTTTGAGCTGTTGGTACATAAATATGGAGTCCACCACATCCATATCTCACCATACAGTTCTAAAGCAAATGGAGTAGTATAGAGAGAACATTTTATCCTACGAGAAGCATTGGTCAAGGCATGTGAAGGACAGATATCCCAATGGCCAAGAGCTGCTACCCCATGCTCTGTTTGCCAAGAGATGAACCACAAGCATAAGCCGTGCTATCCTGGGCCATACCAGGTTGTACGCCAGACACGTAACAGAGCCTACATTATCAAAGCACTCAATGGCAACATATCCCGAGGAAGTGTAGCAGCATACAGGCTTCTTGTATATCAACCATTAATGACTGTAGGACTCATGTACTAGGAGCATCCCCCTGCTGCATGCAGTTCTTTATTTACATCTATGATGATTATAGCATAAATGAGATATCAGGCAGTGTATTGATGCTCCTTCTACAGTCATCACATCAAGAGTACTCTCTTGCTTATATAGTGTGATCCATGTCTGCTAGTGTGTTCTGGAGCTATAATGTCAACAAAAACAGGGGAGAAGACTAGATGATAGTAGCAAGGCACAAATTGAGACTGCAACACTAACAGGCATCCACAGGCAGTCCAAATGAGCCCAGATTACCCTTGTTTAGTTCATTTGATGCCTACAGGACAGAATGTGAGGTGTTATGACCCTACTATCACACAACTATGTGCTCTTACACCTTACAAACTGAGCACTGCAGGTGTGCATCATGCTGTGCTGTCTAGGGTTAAAGAGGTGCCCATAAAGAGGTCCTAGTAGTAGATTAGAGAGTGATCAGAGAGGCTGTGCTTAGTTGGAACACTAACCCTGTGTTTGTAGTCCGAGGTTGTATGTGGTGCTTGATTCAAAACTAGTGTTTGGTTAGCTGAGTCTGAAAATATTTTCCGCGAGCATGGATTGGCATCACACAACTTGGCTGGAAGGTCACCCCATAAAAAACAATTTCTTTGTTCCTCATCAATTGAAATCCTTATTGTGTACATAGCATTCACTACAAGTGTATGTTATTCTATTGTTTTCACTTTTTATGTTGCCTCCCCCAGTGTCAGTCAATATCAGTCTTTGACTTCACTCAATTTTTGAAGCATGCCGAGCAGTATATTTCTATTCCCATGTCAACAGGATATAGGAATGGTATATTTACCAATTGAACAGCCCATGTAGTGCAACCCTCAGTGATGTGTCTGCCTTGGTAGTGGCATCATCAGTACCTTGTTCATTGCCTTTATTGGAGAAACATTGAATAGATGTCTGGGCAGTGCAGTTAGGAAGAGCACACAATTGTGATCCCATTGATATACAGCACTTGGTTTTTTTTGGTTAAGAGGTTGTGGAACCACACATTTTTCAGCCTGTTCAGCAGAAAAAAGACATTCATGCCCCTGTATGTATCCTACATCTCACCACTCATACTTCCGTTGGATAGGGCTTACAATTCTGCACCTAATTATATACAAAACCACCTGCGAAGACGATTTAGTACAAGTACGTGAAGCAGACACATGCACTCACAGGGTGAGGGTGCAGCTGCACAAGGCACAGCTGTACGCGAGTTCCCAGGCACCAGGGATGACCCAGCAGTTGCAACCTACAGAGGTTAGTTGCAAAGAGATGCCTCCAGAGGCAAGACAAGCTCAGAGCAGAGAATAGAAGAGTGGAGACAGAGACAGAAGCAAGTTGCGGTGGCAATGTGAGGTGATCACTGAGGGACCACCGGTGCAACCCACTGGACCCACACTGTGCAAACAAGGGGAGGACCCCGGCAGCGTGATGTGATGCTTGTCCTGAAAGGGCAAGCGTGCTAGAAGGATGAAGAATGCAAGAGGTCAGTAGTGCAAGGAACAGAGGAAGCCCTCCCAAGGGTGAAGGGACTTTGACGGCAAGAGACACCAGGACTTGTGAAGCAGATAAAAGACCTGCAAGGAGAGGGAAAAGTGTCAGTAGTCCACCATGCCCCTCATCTACCGTCCTGCAAACACCCGCCCTCCCTTCACCATACATGTGCTGCCCAGGTTCCGCAAAGAGTGCTTCCAGTGCATGCTTGAGCATGGGAGACAGGCCACCGGTTGGCAGCCTGCCTTTGTTGCACACCCTCCAAGCCTGTGCGTGGGAGCTGCCATGCCCCTGCCCAATTGTGTTGTGCCATGGGACCCGCACAAGATTGTCGACATATTGGTTTTGAAGGACGTTGAGGCCATGACAGGCAACTACCACCACTTTGGCAACGCAGTCTTGATCTGTGAGGAAACACCGACCGCAGCACCGAAGATAAGCACGATAAGCTTGCAGGCTCCAAGACCCTGGGTGAAGCTCCTGTTCAAAAGCTGCAGGTGGCTGAACCCATGGTTAGTTGCAGCTGCAGCCTCGAGCCTCATACTCCAGACTTGGAGAGGGAGAGCCTTGAGGAGGAGAACTGGCCCCTGTCAAGCTACTCCTTCCAACCCCACGCCCACCATGCCCGCCATGGTGCGACTGCAGCTGGCGAGGGGATTGATTACCCCAGTTGACACACCTGCTGTGTTGTCATCTTCCAGACAGACACTCCCTCCCTGGCACTCCACCAGAGGGAGAAGGGCAAGCTCAACAAGGTTTTGGACATAAAGCTTTGCTTTGCCTCCCAAACGAGCAGGCCTTCGTGCGTGCAATTTTATGGCAGCTTTGTTGTGCAACCACAAGCGGAGCCAGCTATAGACAGCCCTTGATGGCAAACCTCTTGAGCGAGTAGGAGGACGATGGGATGGTGTTCGAGGAGTTGGACTAGGCGACGGTGAGCGGCAGTGGCAATGATTGAAAATAAGCATGGACTCAATGATTTGCGAAAAGACAATTGATTAGTCTGGACACCCTATAGCTTAGTTCGGACTACGGCTCGTATGACTCCACCTGTACAATACCAGGGACATGTTTTATAATGGGAAAACATGTGGCCTAGCCACATAGACAAATCCCCGGTGTGCCACAAAGTGATTGCCAGCAGCAAAACCGGCAGACAGACAGCAAGCCCAAAAGGTGAGTGCCTGCTGACACATCCGACCACTGATGGGCACTTTGGGCAATGAGGGTTGCCGTGGGGCTCGGCCTGTCCCCAGCTACCTGAGCAGGAGCGCAAGCACAATGTGCTGCACTCACCCCCCAGATTGACGTGCTTGTGGCCGATATTTGGATGTGCGCACACGCGTGCATACATATACATGGTGCCCCAGAGGCGGGCACTGACGACACCTCCATGGCCATACCACATGAGAAGAACGGTTAGTACTTACTGTAGACCCATGCACATGCCTGTGAGTGCCCCGCTGATCCAATTCTACCGCTATGCTGAGCCAGAGGCGAGCTGTAAGGTGAGGGTGACATGTTGAGCCCTAGTGCGCAACAGCGAATGAGAGTGATCAGCCATAGGGCTTGGTTTACGTGGAAAAGCGGTATTGTTGAATGCAGAGGACCCTTGGCTAGGTGTTGAGAGGGTTGAGGATGTCGTTGGACATCCCAGGTGAGAAGGATAAGGATGGTAAGGGCAAAGGTGACATCTTGAGCCCTAAGCACCCAGGCAAGCGATAGCAATGAGCCGTTGGGCTCAGTTTATACGAGTATCCGGTGTTGTTGAACACTGAGGGGCCCCGGCGACATGTTGAGAACACCAAAAAAGCCAGCAGACAGCCCCAGCAAGAAGGATTTGAGGAAAGGGCAGCGAGCCCAGGAGTTATTCCAGATTCGCGCATGTGAGCTGGTCACTTGCAGGGCCCGATAAGCGACATTTTCAGAGTGTTGAGGAGAGCCAGGGTGTTGACTAGTAAGTCCCCGGTGAGCAAAGCGAGAGGGAGAGACAAGAGATGACAAGGAGAGGCCACAGCACAATGAGCAGCAGGCCCCAGCCAGAGGGATCCAGCCAGTCACGCAAGCCAGCCACATGCATCAGGCCATGTGAGCCAGTCACATCAGTCAGCCACATGAGCAGGCCAAGAGGGCCCAGCCACTCAGATTCAAGTGCCGATTTGTTCAGCCACTGGATCTCTGGCCTGACTGAAATAGCTGAGATGCCCAAGCACACCATGTGATTGGCAACCGGCCTTGTTTTTGAACCCAAGCCAATTAAGCGCCCAAGGCACTTAATTAGGAAGGAGCTCAGCCACCGTCTGTTACCTCACTTCAAATGCTAATCAGTGTATACCAGGAGCTATTAGGACCCCCTAGAGTGTCCTATAACCCCCTAGAAAATTTGGGAAAAAAACCTTGAAAATATAGGGAAGCTTCAGGGGGGCATCTAAAAGTGTCTAGAAGGACATCTAAGCAGGTATATAAGAAGCTTGCATCTGGTAAGCCTAGAAAAGCACCCCACACCTACTCAGACCACCTGTAAATATTCAGAATATTGGGAAAAGTCACATTTCCCTTGCTACTTGGTGAAGGAGGGCCATGACTGGCAGGTCCGACTGATGAGGTGTGAATTGCTCTGTTAGTGTACAGCTGCGAAGCTTTATCATGTACACAGATATGGAAAGGTCTCTTGAATCGTTCATCTATTGGTAGACTACAATTTTTTTTTCAGATACCAGTTGTGTTCTGATATAACCTCAGAGTACATACCAGGCTACTATACTGCTGAGATATCTGCATGGCAAAATAGTACTTGTGTCACTAATGCATCATGTTTTTATCCCACTCTGAATATAGCATGCTTCATGGGAGAGGGCCATAACTGGCAGAAGTTGATGAGATGTGTATGGCTCCATGAGTGTGCTGATGCAGCACATGAAAGGTCTCATGCACTCTTCATTTACTGGCAAACTAAAAAAAATGCTCTTACTGAAGATGCCAAATGTTTTTGATTTGACCTCAAGGTAAACCTTATTGTGTGCATAGCATACACTACAAGTGTATGTAATGATATTCTTGCCACCTTTCCCATTGCCTGCTAGGACGAGTTACATAAGCAGACAAATGGATGGAGGTGGCAGAGATCCGAGGGAGACCGGTGGAGTTCCGGCTACAACACGAGGGGTGGGGACTTCAGCAAAACTATTAGTAACACCCTGAGTGATCTCGTCAAGTGTCCCCTATTTACTAGAGGGCACCAACAAGAAGACAGGGGAGTAGGAGTTCCAACAGAGGAGAGCAGACCGAGGTAAATACAGACAAGAAGTTGAGACATGAGGAGAAGCAACAAGAATCTGAACTAAGGCAAAGGCTACTTCCAGTGCGCCTTCAATACTGAGTGAGACTAACAAATAAGGAAAGGGGTCTTGCATCATAAATATTGGAACTCCCGTGGGTCCGAGGCCTAGTGACATAAGACAACACAAAGGGAAAACTGATGAGAAGAGATATAATGTCACGTAAGGAAAACTGATAAGAAGAGATATAATGTCACGTGAGGAAAAGTCCAGAAGACTACCAATGAAGGAAAGTGCAGGAAGTCCCAATGTCCGATCGGAAGTCCCAAGGCCTACACCCGGAGTTCCGGGCATGGATTGTCACATTGCCTCCCCCAGTGTCAGTCAATATAAGCCTTTGACTTCAATTTTTGAAGCATGCTGAGCAATGTATTTTTATTCCTATGTCAACAAGATGCCAGAATGGTATAACTACCATTTGAACAGCCTGTGTAGTGCAACCCTTAGTGATGTGTCTGCCTTGGTAGTGGCATTATCAGGATCTTGTTCAATTCCCCAGTGCCTGAGTACATATTGGGGAAGCATTGAATGGATGTCTGGGCAGTGCAGTCAGTAAAAGCACCCAATTGTGAATCCAGTGATATACAGCACTTTATTTTCTGGTTGAAAGGTTGTGGAACCACACATTTTTCAGCCTTTTCAGCAGGAAAAAAGACATTTATGCTCCTGTATGTATCCTACGTCTCACCACCCATACTTCTGTTGGTTCTGTCGGATAGAGCTTACAATTCCAAACCTAATTATATAAAACACCTGCCAAGGTGACAGGAATACCAAAAAAGAACATTATTTGCTTGGTCTCCATTGCAACAGTAGAGTCACAGGGCAGTCACATGACCACCAGGGACACCCTGGAATATGAGTTCAACCCCAGGCAGCTGTCTTAACCCCCGCTGGGATGTGTATTCATTACGAGCAGCCCAATAAATACAGATGATTGGGCACTTTGTTCCACCAATATTACTATGGACTCTGGAGAGATGTGTACTGCCATGGTGAGGGAACACACCAAATAGCAATATTGGCATAATATCCAGACATTAGTGGTGCTACTGAAGGCTTCGACATCCTAATGATCTAATATATCCAACGGAAGGGCTGTATGAGTTGAAGTGAACATATCCCAGTGATTTGCATACCTAATACTCACATATTACATGTTATAAGAATCTACTCCTCAAGCTCTACCTGGTGAAGGTGTCCAAACAGCAGCATAAGTGCCTTATTCTGCTGAAACAGCTGAGAAATGTATGGTTTCACATTTCACAACCTTTTAACCAAAATATTAAGTGCTGTATATCAATGGAATTACAATCATGTGTTCTTTCTGATTGCACTGTCTAGATATCCATTCAATGATTTTCCAATAAGGGCGCTGAACAAGGTACTGGTGATGTCACTACCAAGGCAAACACATCACTGAGGGTTACACTACACAGGCTTTCCAAATGGTAGTTATACCATTCCTGCAGGCTATTGACATGAGAATGAAAGTATACTGTTCAGCCCAAATTAAACTGAAGTGGAAGGCCTATATTGGCTGACACTAGGAGGAGCAATGGAAAAGGTGGCAACAATATCATCATTTGTAGTGTATGCTATGCATAGACTGACAATATCTTTGCGATATCCTGATTTGTAGCTTGAGGTCAAACTAAAACACATTTGGCATCTTCAGTAAGAGCATCTTGTAGTTTACCAGTAAATGAATACCTCATGAGACCTTGCTATATATATCATTGATTATGCAGCACCACACTGATGGAGCAGTTTACACCTACCTCATCAATTGGAGCTGCCAGTTGTGGCCCTCTTCCACCAAGTGATAATATACATGAATGCAATGTGACTTACTTTCATAGGGAACTTGGAAACTGGCAGGGTTGGGGAGATACTTTTGGCTGTCACTATATATCATCACTTACTTCACTTGTATCAATTATAGTCCTGCCTCACACTTGGGTTTCCTATTATATATTTGATCATGCAATTTTTGCAATGTCTGCAACAGTAGTGCAAATGAAGTCCATGCAGGCTATAGCTACAGAATTTCTAAAATTACATCAGAGTTGTTACAAGTGCTTATATATCTTTAATTTATTTGTATGTGTGGGAATTGAACGTGCTTATCATATGTGTTGTGGCCTCTCCCAAGTGTTTCAGAGGAAGGGGGAATCCTTTGTATGCATATGCATGCTGGTCGCTCATGTGTGCAATTGTGGCAATTACATGCACTTCTAACCCTTTTGCAGTTTTGCCGATGTTGGCATGGGTGCACAATTTGTACAATAGAGTTGTGCATTTTGAACCCATAGAGCTGTGATGAGTGTTGCCAGCCAGTCCCAAGCTTTGCAATATGGCTGACATGTGTCCAATTGTCAAGCTGCAACCAAACTTGATACTCGTGCATTGCACACGCTTCAGATGTCAGTTATATTGGGATGCTCTGGAAACACGAGACCTTTCCAACTCATTTACTGCATGGCATGTATTGGTGGCAGTTGGCTTTACAATGGAGAACAATTCCATAACTATTCTAAGCTTGTGACTTAACTATAACTCCAATGTGACTTATCCCAATGTTACCCCAATATTGCTGCATGTCCTTGGCCTCCTGTTGCATTCCGCACTTTATATAAGGTCCCACCTGAACTTGAGTTCTGCTGATGATTTACTAGAGGGCACCATCAAAGGACAGAAAAGATGGGATGTCCAATAGAGATGGACAGGGGTCTGAGGAAGGCAAGCTGGAGCTGAGCAAAGTTTGGATGAGGAAGAAGAAAAAGGATTAATAGATCATGAGTAAGGACAGATAATATTAGGATGTGTGCCGTAGGCGGGACAGAGTTGGCAGAGTTCCGAGAAAGACTGGAGGAGTTCAATTCCGGCTATGACACGGGGGGTGGGGACTTTGGTGAAACTATCAGTAACACTCTGAGTGATCTTGTCAAGTGTACCCTATCTACTAGAGGGCATCAACAAGAAAATGGGGGAGCAGAAGATTCAACAGAGGAGGGGCGGAGATCCAATGAGAGGGGATGGAGAGGAAAAGCACATGGTTTATACAGAGGTAAGTACACGCAGAAAGGCTGGTAACAACAAGATTCCAAACTGAGGCAAAGGCTACTTCCAGCGGGCCTTTAATACTAAGCGAGCCTAACAAATAAGGAAAGGGGTTTTACATCAATGATGTCAGAACCCTGGTGGGTCCATGGCCTAATGACATAAAACAAGACCAAGAAAAAAACTCATAAGAAGAGATATGATGTCATGTAGGGGAAAAATCCAGAACACTACTAATGAAGGAAAGTTTGAATATCTGGATGTCCTATCAGAAGTCCTGACATGTGCACCCGGAGTTCCTGGCATGGATTGTTACCGAGAAGGAGCCAAACATAATAAGGGAGCACAGGATATTGGAACTGAGACAGTGGCTACTTCCAGCATGCTATTTATACTCAGCAAGCCTAATATATAAGAAAAGGGGTCTTGCATTATAGCTGTTTGAACTCCAGTGTGTCCAAGGACTAATGACATAAGACAAGATGAAGGAAGAACTGATAAAAAGAGATATAATGTAATATAAGGAAAAGTCAAGAATTATACTAAGAAAGGAAAGTGATGGATCATCTGGAAGTCCTCAGGCATTGCACCTGGAGTCTCTGTGTAAGGATCCCAGGCGGGATCCTTAGCACGACCGCCGTGCTGGAGACTTAGTGTCTCCTGGAGGTAACGCCTGCGGCGTGCAACGAGACATGGGGCGCGTAAGCGCCCATAGATTAGATCGCATGCTTGTATCTTATCTAGTCGCGTACGGCGACCCAAGGTTCGGGCCTTGGGCGCCTGGTGGGGGCAGAGACTACCACCCCCCCACCATCCCACGAGTACGCCGAGCCAATATAGCCCGGTCCAGAGTACTTGCGGGATAAGGGGGACCGGTGTCGTGGCTCCTACCACAGGGGTAAACCCACCGGCGACCCCGCGTGCACCCAAACGCACCCCTTCGCGGACGGGATCGTCCCGTTCAGCACCTGGTGACCTACAACCAGGCGCTGGACCCAGCCATGATCCACCAAGGATCCGCTCGGCGAGCAGGAGCTCGCAAATGTCGCTCACCAGCAGGGAGCTGGAGCAACTGGGCGCCAACTGGTCCAATATCCGGCAGTCGTCTTCGCGACGCGAGTCGATTCAAGCGACTCCAGCACTCCGAATACTCGGCGTGCTGCGCGACTCGGCGCAAAGGTACAAGGACCTGAGGGAACAGGTGCTCGCGGTCGAGCAAGATTTGCAAGCGCAAATCGAAGAGCTCGTTCAGGACGAGCTAGGCTATGAGCAGCCAGCGGGACCTGGACCGCAAGAAGAGGATGAGCTCGAATCCGAGCGGGCCTCTGAAGCCCAAGACGCGGTCGACGAGACGCAGGTCGAAGCCGACCTGGTGGATCACCCACCTAGTCCGACGCCTAGCGCTCTCACCCGACAGCGCATGGAAGAAGATCGTGCTGAACGCCTTCGGCGTGCTGGATTGATCGGCAATGGGGCCCCTTCGCCCACGAACCCGGACAATCGAGTCCAACCACGACGAAGTGTGGCGTTCGGCCAGACTCCTCAACCGTCTACGGCAGGACCCGCCGATTGGGACCAATATGGGTCCGCGTCCCAAGCTCCCGCACCATCGAGGCCTCAGGCAACCTCGACGGCACCACCGCGAAGGTTCGCCCTTCATCCTCGCCGCTCTATGGCCCCTGGCACGTCGGTGCATCAAGCACCGTTCAGTGGACTGGCACCAGTCCCCGAACAGGAACCCGGAATGGGTTCCGAACTGGCGTACACGGGTCCAGGATATGGACCTCGCGACAACCAAGAAGTTCAAAAACTTCTAGGAATGATCGACGAGATGGTCGGCGAGGAGGCTACCTCCAGTCCTCCCGCCTATCTAAAAGTAACGAAGATGTCGTTACCCAAGCCATACTCCGGCAAGGACGATCTCGACGCGTTCGAGATCTGGTTACACAACTTGCTGGAGTTCTTCCGCACGCTACGCGTGACCGGTCCGTCGATGGACCAGGATCGATTGAGGATCCTCGGAGACTGCCTATCGGAGGACACTGCCTCCTGGATGTACAACACGGTACAGTCTCCTTCGCGTGAGCGAAGGAACTGGCTCTTCGAGGAGGCCGTAGTTGGCCTATTCCGGCGGTTCATCCACCGAGATACCCATCTCCAGGCGGCCCAGCAGTTTGAGAAACTGCGGTTCGACTCGAGCAAGGGTGGAGTAGCTGCGTTGTACGAACGCATGCTCTACATCTCGGAGCGAATGTGGGAGAGACCCTCTCCGTTCCAACTCCGGAACAAGTTCATCGAGGCTCTGCCTGAGAGCTATGAGCATGTACTCACCGTCGTGAACGGGCTCTCGGTGAAATACAACACCCTCGCCGAACTTTACCAGGCCGCGCTCGATATCGAGCAGAATACCAAGGCGCTGCAAATGCGCCGGAGAACCCAGACCGCTAGCGGTAGTGGAGGAGCACACGCTGGTGCTTCTCGGTCAACCTCTGACCACCGTGCTAGCAAGCCGGCGGCAAGCGGACAGCGTAAGACTGTCCCCGTGGAGCACACGGCAAGACCCTCGGTGTCGGGGATCCGACGTACGGGCACTCCTCGAGTGCAACCTGAACGGTCGGATCGACCCAGGGTCCAAGCTGGACCGACGGCTCGAGTTACGGCGCGACCAGCACCGACCAAATCTGGGTTGCAATGCTTTTCGTGTGGTCAAATTGGACACTTCGCGTCCGACCCGTCGTGTCCCAACTATGGGAAGAAGACGGCGCAAGGCCAGCGAATGTTCGCGCAATGAAGAGATATAATGTCACGTGAGGAAAAGTCCAGAAGACTACCAATGAAGGAAAGTGCAGGAAGTCCCAATGTCCGATCGGAAGTCCCAAGGCCTACACCCGGAGTTCCGGGCATGGATTGTCACATTGCCTCCCCCAGTGTCAGTCAATATAAGCCTTTGACTTCAATTTTTGAAGCATGCTGAGCAATGTATTTTTATTCCTATGTCAACAAGATGCCAGAATGGTATAACTACCATTTGAACAGCCTGTGTAGTGCAACCCTTAGTGATGTGTCTGCCTTGGTAGTGGCATTATCAGGATCTTGTTCAATTCCCCAGTGCCTGAGTACATATTGGGGAAGCATTGAATGGATGTCTGGGCAGTGCAGTCAGTAAAAGCACCCAATTGTGAATCCAGTGATATACAGCACTTTATTTTCTGGTTGAAAGGTTGTGGAACCACACATTTTTCAGCCTTTTCAGCAGGAAAAAAGACATTTATGCTCCTGTATGTATCCTACGTCTCACCACCCATACTTCTGTTGGTTCTGTCGGATAGAGCTTACAATTCCAAACCTAATTATATAAAACACCTGCCAAGGTGACAGGAATACCAAAAAAGAACATTATTTGCTTGGTCTCCATTGCAACAGTAGAGTCACAGGGCAGTCACATGACCACCAGGGACACCCTGGAATATGAGTTCAACCCCAGGCAGCTGTCTTAACCCCCGCTGGGATGTGTATTCATTACGAGCAGCCCAATAAATACAGATGATTGGGCACTTTGTTCCACCAATATTACTATGGACTCTGGAGAGATGTGTACTGCCATGGTGAGGGAACACACCAAATAGCAATATTGGCATAATATCCAGACATTAGTGGTGCTACTGAAGGCTTCGACATCCTAATGATCTAATATATCCAACGGAAGGGCTGTATGAGTTGAAGTGAACATATCCCAGTGATTTGCATACCTAATACTCACATATTACATGTTATAAGAATCTACTCCTCAAGCTCTACCTGGTGAAGGTGTCCAAACAGCAGCATAAGTGCCTTATTCTGCTGAAACAGCTGAGAAATGTATGGTTTCACATTTCACAACCTTTTAACCAAAATATTAAGTGCTGTATATCAATGGAATTACAATCATGTGTTCTTTCTGATTGCACTGTCTAGATATCCATTCAATGATTTTCCAATAAGGGCGCTGAACAAGGTACTGGTGATGTCACTACCAAGGCAAACACATCACTGAGGGTTACACTACACAGGCTTTCCAAATGGTAGTTATACCATTCCTGCAGGCTATTGACATGAGAATGAAAGTATACTGTTCAGCCCAAATTAAACTGAAGTGGAAGGCCTATATTGGCTGACACTAGGAGGAGCAATGGAAAAGGTGGCAACAATATCATCATTTGTAGTGTATGCTATGCATAGACTGACAATATCTTTGCGATATCCTGATTTGTAGCTTGAGGTCAAACTAAAACACATTTGGCATCTTCAGTAAGAGCATCTTGTAGTTTACCAGTAAATGAATACCTCATGAGACCTTGCTATATATATCATTGATTATGCAGCACCACACTGATGGAGCAGTTTACACCTACCTCATCAATTGGAGCTGCCAGTTGTGGCCCTCTTCCACCAAGTGATAATATACATGAATGCAATGTGACTTACTTTCATAGGGAACTTGGAAACTGGCAGGGTTGGGGAGATACTTTTGGCTGTCACTATATATCATCACTTACTTCACTTGTATCAATTATAGTCCTGCCTCACACTTGGGTTTCCTATTATATATTTGATCATGCAATTTTTGCAATGTCTGCAACAGTAGTGCAAATGAAGTCCATGCAGGCTATAGCTACAGAATTTCTAAAATTACATCAGAGTTGTTACAAGTGCTTATATATCTTTAATTTATTTGTATGTGTGGGAATTGAACGTGCTTATCATATGTGTTGTGGCCTCTCCCAAGTGTTTCAGAGGAAGGGGGAATCCTTTGTATGCATATGCATGCTGGTCGCTCATGTGTGCAATTGTGGCAATTACATGCACTTCTAACCCTTTTGCAGTTTTGCCGATGTTGGCATGGGTGCACAATTTGTACAATAGAGTTGTGCATTTTGAACCCATAGAGCTGTGATGAGTGTTGCCAGCCAGTCCCAAGCTTTGCAATATGGCTGACATGTGTCCAATTGTCAAGCTGCAACCAAACTTGATACTCGTGCATTGCACACGCTTCAGATGTCAGTTATATTGGGATGCTCTGGAAACACGAGACCTTTCCAACTCATTTACTGCATGGCATGTATTGGTGGCAGTTGGCTTTACAATGGAGAACAATTCCATAACTATTCTAAGCTTGTGACTTAACTATAACTCCAATGTGACTTATCCCAATGTTACCCCAATATTGCTGCATGTCCTTGGCCTCCTGTTGCATTCCGCACTTTATATAAGGTCCCACCTGAACTTGAGTTCTGCTGATGATTTACTAGAGGGCACCATCAAAGGACAGAAAAGATGGGATGTCCAATAGAGATGGACAGGGGTCTGAGGAAGGCAAGCTGGAGCTGAGCAAAGTTTGGATGAGGAAGAAGAAAAAGGATTAATAGATCATGAGTAAGGACAGATAATATTAGGATGTGTGCCGTAGGCGGGACAGAGTTGGCAGAGTTCCGAGAAAGACTGGAGGAGTTCAATTCCGGCTATGACACGGGGGGTGGGGACTTTGGTGAAACTATCAGTAACACTCTGAGTGATCTTGTCAAGTGTACCCTATCTACTAGAGGGCATCAACAAGAAAATGGGGGAGCAGAAGATTCAACAGAGGAGGGGCGGAGATCCAATGAGAGGGGATGGAGAGGAAAAGCACATGGTTTATACAGAGGTAAGTACACGCAGAAAGGCTGGTAACAACAAGATTCCAAACTGAGGCAAAGGCTACTTCCAGCGGGCCTTTAATACTAAGCGAGCCTAACAAATAAGGAAAGGGGTTTTACATCAATGATGTCAGAACCCTGGTGGGTCCATGGCCTAATGACATAAAACAAGACCAAGAAAAAAACTCATAAGAAGAGATATGATGTCATGTAGGGGAAAAATCCAGAACACTACTAATGAAGGAAAGTTTGAATATCTGGATGTCCTATCAGAAGTCCTGACATGTGCACCCGGAGTTCCTGGCATGGATTGTTACCGAGAAGGAGCCAAACATAATAAGGGAGCACAGGATATTGGAACTGAGACAGTGGCTACTTCCAGCATGCTATTTATACTCAGCAAGCCTAATATATAAGAAAAGGGGTCTTGCATTATAGCTGTTTGAACTCCAGTGTGTCCAAGGACTAATGACATAAGACAAGATGAAGGAAGAACTGATAAAAAGAGATATAATGTAATATAAGGAAAAGTCAAGAATTATACTAAGAAAGGAAAGTGATGGATCATCTGGAAGTCCTCAGGCATTGCACCTGGAGTCTCTGTGTAAGGATCCCAGGCGGGATCCTTAGCACGACCGCCGTGCTGGAGACTTAGTGTCTCCTGGAGGTAACGCCTGCGGCGTGCAACGAGACATGGGGCGCGTAAGCGCCCATAGATTAGATCGCATGCATCAGCCATAGGGCTTGGTTTACGTGGAAAAGCGGTATTGTTGAATGCAGAGGACCCTTGGCTAGGTGTTGAGAGGGTTGAGGATGTCGTTGGACATCCCAGGTGAGAAGGATAAGGATGGTAAGGGCAAAGGTGACATCTTGAGCCCTAAGCACCCAGGCAAGCGATAGCAATGAGCCGTTGGGCTCAGTTTATACGAGTATCCGGTGTTGTTGAACACTGAGGGGCCCCGGCGACATGTTGAGAACACCAAAAAAGCCAGCAGACAGCCCCAGCAAGAAGGATTTGAGGAAAGGGCAGCGAGCCCAGGAGTTATTCCAGATTCGCGCATGTGAGCTGGTCACTTGCAGGGCCCGATAAGCGACATTTTCAGAGTGTTGAGGAGAGCCAGGGTGTTGACTAGTAAGTCCCCGGTGAGCAAAGCGAGAGGGAGAGACAAGAGATGACAAGGAGAGGCCACAGCACAATGAGCAGCAGGCCCCAGCCAGAGGGATCCAGCCAGTCACGCAAGCCAGCCACATGCATCAGGCCATGTGAGCCAGTCACATCAGTCAGCCACATGAGCAGGCCAAGAGGGCCCAGCCACTCAGATTCAAGTGCCGATTTGTTCAGCCACTGGATCTCTGGCCTGACTGAAATAGCTGAGATGCCCAAGCACACCATGTGATTGGCAACCGGCCTTGTTTTTGAACCCAAGCCAATTAAGCGCCCAAGGCACTTAATTAGGAAGGAGCTCAGCCACCGTCTGTTACCTCACTTCAAATGCTAATCAGTGTATACCAGGAGCTATTAGGACCCCCTAGAGTGTCCTATAACCCCCTAGAAAATTTGGGAAAAAAACCTTGAAAATATAGGGAAGCTTCAGGGGGGCATCTAAAAGTGTCTAGAAGGACATCTAAGCAGGTATATAAGAAGCTTGCATCTGGTAAGCCTAGAAAAGCACCCCACACCTACTCAGACCACCTGTAAATATTCAGAATATTGGGAAAAGTCACATTTCCCTTGCTACTTGGTGAAGGAGGGCCATGACTGGCAGGTCCGACTGATGAGGTGTGAATTGCTCTGTTAGTGTACAGCTGCGAAGCTTTATCATGTACACAGATATGGAAAGGTCTCTTGAATCGTTCATCTATTGGTAGACTACAATTTTTTTTTCAGATACCAGTTGTGTTCTGATATAACCTCAGAGTACATACCAGGCTACTATACTGCTGAGATATCTGCATGGCAAAATAGTACTTGTGTCACTAATGCATCATGTTTTTATCCCACTCTGAATATAGCATGCTTCATGGGAGAGGGCCATAACTGGCAGAAGTTGATGAGATGTGTATGGCTCCATGAGTGTGCTGATGCAGCACATGAAAGGTCTCATGCACTCTTCATTTACTGGCAAACTAAAAAAAATGCTCTTACTGAAGATGCCAAATGTTTTTGATTTGACCTCAAGGTAAACCTTATTGTGTGCATAGCATACACTACAAGTGTATGTAATGATATTCTTGCCACCTTTCCCATTGCCTGCTAGGACGAGTTACATAAGCAGACAAATGGATGGAGGTGGCAGAGATCCGAGGGAGACCGGTGGAGTTCCGGCTACAACACGAGGGGTGGGGACTTCAGCAAAACTATTAGTAACACCCTGAGTGATCTCGTCAAGTGTCCCCTATTTACTAGAGGGCACCAACAAGAAGACAGGGGAGTAGGAGTTCCAACAGAGGAGAGCAGACCGAGGTAAATACAGACAAGAAGTTGAGACATGAGGAGAAGCAACAAGAATCTGAACTAAGGCAAAGGCTACTTCCAGTGCGCCTTCAATACTGAGTGAGACTAACAAATAAGGAAAGGGGTCTTGCATCATAAATATTGGAACTCCCGTGGGTCCGAGGCCTAGTGACATAAGACAACACAAAGGGAAAACTGATGAGAAGAGATATAATGTCACGTAAGGAAAACTGATAAGAAGAGATATAATGTCACGTGAGGAAAAGTCCAGAAGACTACCAATGAAGGAAAGTGCAGGAAGTCCCAATGTCCGATCGGAAGTCCCAAGGCCTACACCCGGAGTTCCGGGCATGGATTGTCACATTGCCTCCCCCAGTGTCAGTCAATATAAGCCTTTGACTTCAATTTTTGAAGCATGCTGAGCAATGTATTTTTATTCCTATGTCAACAAGATGCCAGAATGGTATAACTACCATTTGAACAGCCTGTGTAGTGCAACCCTTAGTGATGTGTCTGCCTTGGTAGTGGCATTATCAGGATCTTGTTCAATTCCCCAGTGCCTGAGTACATATTGGGGAAGCATTGAATGGATGTCTGGGCAGTGCAGTCAGTAAAAGCACCCAATTGTGAATCCAGTGATATACAGCACTTTATTTTCTGGTTGAAAGGTTGTGGAACCACACATTTTTCAGCCTTTTCAGCAGGAAAAAAGACATTTATGCTCCTGTATGTATCCTACGTCTCACCACCCATACTTCTGTTGGTTCTGTCGGATAGAGCTTACAATTCCAAACCTAATTATATAAAACACCTGCCAAGGTGACAGGAATACCAAAAAAGAACATTATTTGCTTGGTCTCCATTGCAACAGTAGAGTCACAGGGCAGTCACATGACCACCAGGGACACCCTGGAATATGAGTTCAACCCCAGGCAGCTGTCTTAACCCCCGCTGGGATGTGTATTCATTACGAGCAGCCCAATAAATACAGATGATTGGGCACTTTGTTCCACCAATATTACTATGGACTCTGGAGAGATGTGTACTGCCATGGTGAGGGAACACACCAAATAGCAATATTGGCATAATATCCAGACATTAGTGGTGCTACTGAAGGCTTCGACATCCTAATGATCTAATATATCCAACGGAAGGGCTGTATGAGTTGAAGTGAACATATCCCAGTGATTTGCATACCTAATACTCACATATTACATGTTATAAGAATCTACTCCTCAAGCTCTACCTGGTGAAGGTGTCCAAACAGCAGCATAAGTGCCTTATTCTGCTGAAACAGCTGAGAAATGTATGGTTTCACATTTCACAACCTTTTAACCAAAATATTAAGTGCTGTATATCAATGGAATTACAATCATGTGTTCTTTCTGATTGCACTGTCTAGATATCCATTCAATGATTTTCCAATAAGGGCGCTGAACAAGGTACTGGTGATGTCACTACCAAGGCAAACACATCACTGAGGGTTACACTACACAGGCTTTCCAAATGGTAGTTATACCATTCCTGCAGGCTATTGACATGAGAATGAAAGTATACTGTTCAGCCCAAATTAAACTGAAGTGGAAGGCCTATATTGGCTGACACTAGGAGGAGCAATGGAAAAGGTGGCAACAATATCATCATTTGTAGTGTATGCTATGCATAGACTGACAATATCTTTGCGATATCCTGATTTGTAGCTTGAGGTCAAACTAAAACACATTTGGCATCTTCAGTAAGAGCATCTTGTAGTTTACCAGTAAATGAATACCTCATGAGACCTTGCTATATATATCATTGATTATGCAGCACCACACTGATGGAGCAGTTTACACCTACCTCATCAATTGGAGCTGCCAGTTGTGGCCCTCTTCCACCAAGTGATAATATACATGAATGCAATGTGACTTACTTTCATAGGGAACTTGGAAACTGGCAGGGTTGGGGAGATACTTTTGGCTGTCACTATATATCATCACTTACTTCACTTGTATCAATTATAGTCCTGCCTCACACTTGGGTTTCCTATTATATATTTGATCATGCAATTTTTGCAATGTCTGCAACAGTAGTGCAAATGAAGTCCATGCAGGCTATAGCTACAGAATTTCTAAAATTACATCAGAGTTGTTACAAGTGCTTATATATCTTTAATTTATTTGTATGTGTGGGAATTGAACGTGCTTATCATATGTGTTGTGGCCTCTCCCAAGTGTTTCAGAGGAAGGGGGAATCCTTTGTATGCATATGCATGCTGGTCGCTCATGTGTGCAATTGTGGCAATTACATGCACTTCTAACCCTTTTGCAGTTTTGCCGATGTTGGCATGGGTGCACAATTTGTACAATAGAGTTGTGCATTTTGAACCCATAGAGCTGTGATGAGTGTTGCCAGCCAGTCCCAAGCTTTGCAATATGGCTGACATGTGTCCAATTGTCAAGCTGCAACCAAACTTGATACTCGTGCATTGCACACGCTTCAGATGTCAGTTATATTGGGATGCTCTGGAAACACGAGACCTTTCCAACTCATTTACTGCATGGCATGTATTGGTGGCAGTTGGCTTTACAATGGAGAACAATTCCATAACTATTCTAAGCTTGTGACTTAACTATAACTCCAATGTGACTTATCCCAATGTTACCCCAATATTGCTGCATGTCCTTGGCCTCCTGTTGCATTCCGCACTTTATATAAGGTCCCACCTGAACTTGAGTTCTGCTGATGATTTACTAGAGGGCACCATCAAAGGACAGAAAAGATGGGATGTCCAATAGAGATGGACAGGGGTCTGAGGAAGGCAAGCTGGAGCTGAGCAAAGTTTGGATGAGGAAGAAGAAAAAGGATTAATAGATCATGAGTAAGGACAGATAATATTAGGATGTGTGCCGTAGGCGGGACAGAGTTGGCAGAGTTCCGAGAAAGACTGGAGGAGTTCAATTCCGGCTATGACACGGGGGGTGGGGACTTTGGTGAAACTATCAGTAACACTCTGAGTGATCTTGTCAAGTGTACCCTATCTACTAGAGGGCATCAACAAGAAAATGGGGGAGCAGAAGATTCAACAGAGGAGGGGCGGAGATCCAATGAGAGGGGATGGAGAGGAAAAGCACATGGTTTATACAGAGGTAAGTACACGCAGAAAGGCTGGTAACAACAAGATTCCAAACTGAGGCAAAGGCTACTTCCAGCGGGCCTTTAATACTAAGCGAGCCTAACAAATAAGGAAAGGGGTTTTACATCAATGATGTCAGAACCCTGGTGGGTCCATGGCCTAATGACATAAAACAAGACCAAGAAAAAAACTCATAAGAAGAGATATGATGTCATGTAGGGGAAAAATCCAGAACACTACTAATGAAGGAAAGTTTGAATATCTGGATGTCCTATCAGAAGTCCTGACATGTGCACCCGGAGTTCCTGGCATGGATTGTTACCGAGAAGGAGCCAAACATAATAAGGGAGCACAGGATATTGGAACTGAGACAGTGGCTACTTCCAGCATGCTATTTATACTCAGCAAGCCTAATATATAAGAAAAGGGGTCTTGCATTATAGCTGTTTGAACTCCAGTGTGTCCAAGGACTAATGACATAAGACAAGATGAAGGAAGAACTGATAAAAAGAGATATAATGTAATATAAGGAAAAGTCAAGAATTATACTAAGAAAGGAAAGTGATGGATCATCTGGAAGTCCTCAGGCATTGCACCTGGAGTCTCTGTGTAAGGATCCCAGGCGGGATCCTTAGCACGACCGCCGTGCTGGAGACTTAGTGTCTCCTGGAGGTAACGCCTGCGGCGTGCAACGAGACATGGGGCGCGTAAGCGCCCATAGATTAGATCACATGCCTGTATCTTATCTAGTCGCGTACGGCGACCCAAGGTTCGGGCCTTGGGCGCCTGGTGGGGGCAGAGACTACCAACCCCCCACCATCCCACGAGTACGCCGAGCCAATAAAGCCCGGTCCAGAGTACTTGAGGGATACGGGGAACCGGTGTCTAGCACCGTATACTTACACTTTTTTACTCTTGCCGTGACGAACCAACAAGGTTCATAGCCCAATAAGGCTCGACATAACCACATCATCGACACATTCAACCATCTCAACAACCTTATCTGACATCCATCATGGACCCCTCCACTTTGAATTCTCAAAGCTCTAGTCGTGCTGGACGACCACCACGTCCGGAACCCGGTCCATCAGGACCTCCTACGACCCCTCGCCATGCCAGTGCATCGCGCGCTCCCAGCACAACGCGAGCATCCAGCACGACGTGCCCTGCCAGCGCGTCTGGACGACAAAGCGCATCCGGACAGGCTAGCGTGCCCACGCCCGCGAGCGACCGCACTGCACGGAATACCATGCGTGTCCCAGATGCACCAACTGGCCCACCGGTGGCTCCTACCACAGGGGTAAACCCACTGGCGACCCCGCGTGCACCTAAAAGCACTCTATCTCGGACAGGATCGTCCCGCTCAGCACCTGGTGCTCTGCAGCCAGGCGCCCATGATCCACCAAGGATCTGCTCAGCGAGTAGAAGCTTGCAGCTGTCGCTCACCAGCAAGGAGCTGGAACAGATGGGTGCCAACTGGTCCAACATCCGGCAGTTGGCTTCGCGATGCGAGTTGATTCAAGCAACTCCAGCAGCTCCCGCACCACCGAGGCCTCAGGCGACCTCGACGGCACCGCTGCGAAGATTCGCCCTTCATCCTCGCCGCTCCATGGCACCTGGCACGTCGGTGCACCAAGCACCGTTCAGTGGACTGGCACCAGTCCCCGAACAGGAACCCGGAATGGGTTCCGAACTGGCGTACACGGGTCCAGGATATGGACCTCGCGACAACCAAGAAGTTCAAAAACTTCTAGGAATGATCGACGAGATGGTCGGCGAGGAGGCTACCTCCAGTCCTCCCGCCTATCTAAAAGTAACGAAGATGTCGTTACCCAAGCCATACTCCGGCAAGGACGATCTCGACGCGTTCGAGATCTGGTTGCACAACCTGCTGGAGTTCTTCCGCACGCTACGCGTGACCGGTCCGTCGATGGACCAGGATCGATTGAGGATCCTCGGAGACTGTCTGTCGGAGGACGCTGCCTCCTGGATGTACAACACAGTACAATCCCCTTCGCGGGAGCGAAGGAACTGGCTCTTCGAGGAGGCCGTAGTCGGCCTATTCCGGCGGTTCATCCACCGAGATACCCATCTCCAGGCGGCCCAGCAGTTTGAGAAACTGCGGTTCGACTCGAGCAAGGGTGGAGTAGCTGCGTTGTACGAACGCATGCTCTACATCTCGGAGCGAATGTGGGAGAGACCCTCTCCGTTCCAACTCCGGAACAAGTTCATCGAGGCTCTGCCTGAGAGCTATGAGCATGTACTCACCGTCGTGAACGGGCTCTCGGTGAAATACAACACCCTCGCCGAACTTTACCAGGCCGCGCTCGATATCGAGCAGAATACCAAGGCGCTGCAAATGCGCCGGAGAACCCAGACCGCTAGCGGTAGTGGAGGAGCACACGCTGGTGCTTCTCGGTCAACCTCTGACCACCGTGCTAGCAAGCCGGCGGCAAGCGGACAGCGTAAGACTGTCCC
>LJJJ01000264.1:0-49823 GCA_001304625.1 Trametes sp. AH28-2
TCGCGAGCCACGCTGAGCGGAGTGGGATCTGAGGAGGGGGCCGCGCTACGCAAGTACGCTTCGTACAGGTCCGGAACCACCAGACCCCCAGGCTCTAGCGGTTGGCCACTACAGGAGACGTCCGTCGCGAGGTACTCCGCGTAGTCGTCCACGCCGACGTAGCTCACGGACCTCTGAGCGTTCGGAACTCGCTTAGGCGTCACAGCCTCGCGGTACTTCGCGCGCAACTCCGGCGAGATGGAGAGGAGCTCCTCGGGAGACAAGGTGATGACCGGGGCCTTCATGGTGCGCTCGAAGATGGCCTCCGCAATCTTCGGGTCGTAGATCGGCACCTGGTTCTTGTAGGCTCCCTCGCGGTCCGCGTCCTTGCCCTTCGGCGGCGGTGCCGCGAAGTTCCGCGTAGTAGGCGGCGCGTAAACTGCATCGCGAGCCTTCGCGAACGGGTGCTCTGGCCTAGACGGCACGGGAGGGTCCTCAGCTCGCTGGAAAGGCGTAGGAGAGCGGTTCTCGACTCGCGAGCCACCAGCTCCCGCGTTCGCGGTCTTAACAGTCGCGTCCTGGACGACCCGCTCCTGTCCCTGTTCTCCTCGTCGCGTAGCGTTCGGCTCGGGCGGTCCTCGCGAGGAGTCGCGAGGTGGAACTGCTTGAGGATACCGCGAAGGCCCCGCGGACGGCTCGCGAGACCGGGGCGTCTGCTCGCGTCCTTGACTCGGCTCTCGCCGCGGGTAGGAGGGGGTCTGGAAGGTGAACACGCTCACACGATACTCCATCCCGGCTTCGTCTACTTTGCCCCAGGCCCAGGACAGAGCGGTTTGGTGCTGTTTGTCATGCCAGTGCAGTGGCCGGTCCCAGGCACCCCTCCGGGATCTCATGCAGGACAAGCACAACATCCGGCAGCATTTACAGCGACACCAAGCTCTGATGTCAAGACTCCCGCTGTCGCCCAGCCCACAGCAGCGACTGAGTCCTCGGCAACACCGATGGACTCGCTTGTTAGTGCAGCCCAGATGCTGATTGAAGACAAAGACTATGATGGGGACAGCCTGGATGTTGAAGGGGATGGTGAAGCCCCCGCTGTCCCAACAGAGACAGAGGCGACCGCAAAGGAGGTGGCAACTTGACAGCAGCTGACCACGATCCACAGCAGGCTCTGGGTCCAGAGAGTACCTCACAGCTGCATACCACACCCAATGACAGGCAAATATTTGATGACAGCAATGCGACAGCTTCTGGGGAGGCAGCGCAATAGCGGCCATCGCTTCCCCCAGCCCTATGCCCCTTTTGCCTCCTTCCCCGCTGTTGCCCATACCGGTGCTCCTTTTGCCTCCTTCACCGCATCCTGAGACCCTTGTTTCGCCAGAACAGGGTCCCTCTGACTCTCACTCCCCTTGTGCAACTCCTCCGTCAGCCGCTGCAGAGCTTATATTGCAAGTTGCTGCGCCTGCTATCTTGCTAAAATCGAGGTTCCTGCTCTGCCAGGGGTGGGCGCCTGCGGAGTACGTCTTGCCGTCACTGCGCCCCTCACCTGAGTTGTTCAGCCACAGGGTCGTGATGTCCTACGTTGCTGCCTCCGTGAGTGAAGTTGCCTCCAAGCTTTCTCGGGAGTTGTCCTGCAACCGTGGGCTTCTTGAGAATGATCATGACATCGGCTCTGCACCTTTATGCACTTACCTCGGGTTCCACTGGTGCTGGTGTTTCCAGCATCGGTGGCAGCAGGTTATCAACCACACTGGCAATCGTGGCCACTGGCAACATCCACTCCGGTGGCCTTGGCCCATTGTCGGAGGACAGAGAATGAAGGCTCAGGCACTCGGGCCAGCTGTGGCTGAATGAAGTCTTCCGATTGCGCTGTCAGCCCAGAGGGCACATCACACAGACAATCAAGGCTGTTGTGACTCACTGTACAGCATTGTCACATCGACCTTGTCCGCATGCTGCTGCCTCACTTTGTTCTCTTGCGTCCAACACCAGCTCAGATGCCGGAGGGAATCATACCACGAGCCATTCTTGCCCAGGACCTCCAACATGTGCTCATGCACATGTTTCTTGCATGCAGGCTCGGAAATTTGAGATTGATAGTGTTTCAAGTGGGGGTGTGAGGGTTAGGACCTCCCCTTAGGCGTAAGGGCTTGGTTACCAACAATGGCTCCGCCTTCCTGAGTGCGTTTTGCAGCCTACAGGAGTGTTTCAACCTCCACCACATCAAAGTCAGCCCGTACAACTCAAAGGCAAACGGAATTGCGGAGCGCTCCCACTTTGACACACGGCAGGTCCTCTTCAAGGCCGCTAGCGGCGACCAGCGGAAGTGGTCGCAGCACGCGCACTATGCGTTCTGGGTGGAAAGGGTCACGGTCTGCAAGCGCATGGGGTGCTCGCCGTACTTTGCGGTCACGGGCTGCCACCCAGTCCTGCTGATGGATATTGCAGAGTCCACTTACCTCTTGCCGCCGCCAGACGGCCTGATCTCGACAGAGGACCTTCTCGTGTGCCGTGCTCTCGAGCTCCAGAAGAGGCAGGAACAGCTCGTGAAGCTGAACTCGTGAGTCTACCAAGCACGTTTAAAAGTCGCAAGGAAGTCCGAGAGGGACCACGCGCATACAATCTGCAACTACAACTTTGAGCCAGGCACGCTGGTGCTCATGCGGCACACCCAGATCGAGAAGTCGCTGAACCGCAAAATGAGGCCGCGGTACACAGGCCCACTCATGGTGGTTTCATGCAACCGTGGAGGGGCGTATGTCCTCTGCGAGCTAGACCACTCGGTGCTGCACTGCGCTATTGCGGCCTTCCGGCTCATTCCCTACCTTGCGCACAACTCCCGACTCTCTGAGCTCTGCGCTGACACTTCCTCCGACACTTCCGACACGTCTTCCAAGCCGGTGCTGGACACAAAGGTGCGCGAGCACCCCGCCGCGTCCCTCGACGCAGGCGGGTTGGCCGAGTACACGCTCGACTGCATTGTCGACTGCGCGCGCTAGGAGCTCTCCCCGCTCAGCCGGCCGTACAACACGGAGAAGCAGTACATTAACAAGGTGCTCGGGGGCGGCGCAGACGGCGAGCCTTGGGTGGCGTGTGCGAACAACCTGGACTTTGTGCTGGTGAGAGTGAAGCTTGGGCTGCCGTTGGAGACGCGGGGTGTGGACGTTCCACTGGAAGACGAGAATGGGAGGGACCCGTTGTCAGATGAAGAGTAAGCTGTGAGAGGAGAGAAACGTTTCACGGTGGACATATGGGACATCAGTGTTGGGTTAGACGTGGTTCCTGAGACAAGACTGTCGAATTTGGATGACAGCAACAGCGTATTTGAGCCCATTGGAAGGTATTGCAGAATGAATCCCATGTACTATTCCGCATGCTCACACGATACATCATCGCGGGCACAATCATCAACAACAAGATACAAGCCGATGTCCATAACCTAACCCGCCTTCTCCGTCGCCCACATTGCAGGCTCCACCTCATTGCGCTTCCCAGGAGGCTCCATATCAATGAGCATGCATACGGACATGTAAACCAGGCTGGTGCCAGCCTCATTGCCATACACGAGGAAGGTAGTGTTGATGCGGTTGACGTTGGAGACCTCCGTGAGCATATGTACCGTCACGCTCTGGACGACCGGTTGCCTCTATCCGGAGCAGTGTGTGCCCATGGATCCGTCAGCTGCCCATAGTACCCGTACTCCTGCTTCTCCTCAAAGAGGTTCACGTGGAACAGGCACGTCGCACCAAACATGGTTGTCAGGACATGGTCGTTTGACTGCTCCGATGCCCAGTCGATGACGGGAACATGATTGAGTACGGTCGTCCGGATCCACCAGATCTGTTCAGTGCCAGGCTCTTCCACGTCTTTGTATAACAGAAAGAGCCTTGGACGCAAGCCAAACGAGTGGCATGCCCTGAGGAGGGCGGCGTCGGCGCCCTTGAGCCAGCCTTTGAGCGCAGTGAGCGGGTTTGGGTCGCCTTTGCCCCAGGTTCTCGGCAGAGAGTACTGGTGCTGGAGCCCAAACCCGAGCCTCCCACCCTCGGGCAGGAAGGTGGGGTCCGCCAGAAGCTCTGTGAGCGTGGACAAGACCTGGGACGTGTCCGCCGCACGGGGCTGGTGGAGGTGCAGCGCAGGGAGGATTGTGTTGCCCTGACCCCCGGGCACAGGCCGGAAGTAGAGGTTGTAGGTGAGGGATACATGGTGCACGGTGACGACGGGCGTCACCTCGTGGCCGACATTGCTGAAGAAGGCAACAAAGGTGACACTGGGAGGGAGGTCAGGCTCGGACAGCATCTTCCCAGAGTCAGAGTCAAAAGTCCATTTGTGCCCGCCGTGGTGCCCTAAGTGTGGGCGTGCGAGACTTGCGCGTTAGCGGAGGCGATCGCGCTCTGGTTGTCAACAAAGAGCGCAGTCGGTCCAGGAGGCGCAAAGCCTAGCTCCGCAAGGAGGGCGTGCAGCCACGCGATCTCAGAGGTCGCGAGGCTCACGGCCATCTATTCGGCCTTCATCGAGGACTTTGCGACCATGTGCTGCTTGCGCGAGGACCAGGAGATCGGGCCCGCGCCCAGGACACGTAATGCATCATTGACTGGACATCAAGGCTCATTTAAGCGCCCTGTTCCACAAGCATCAGAGCTTCAATTAGATTCTGTATCTTGGCAGGAGCAGCCAGATTGCACTGCAGGGCCTGTTATCAGCCACAGATAACAGCCTCTGGCTTATCTCCCTGGCTTGATCAGGCAGGTGCCCACCTATCTAATCTCCTGGGCGCTTTTTTCCATTGCCACCTGTCCCATTTGGGTAGGTAGGGTGGATGGGGGGTATTGGGCACCAGGACAGGGTATATCTGGGTGCTGATGGACTCTGAACCTGGAAGGCTGTAAGCCGCACAACGAGAGGTCTTCAGTCTGTGAGAGAACGACTATGATTGCATAGTACTGTACCTGTAAGCTGCACAACGAGAGGCTACAAGGACTAGTAAGTAACATGTAAGTAAGGCATAGGTAATGAGGGACTTACTCTTCAGTCTGTGAGAGAACGACTGAAGAGCAGAGGCCTGCAGAGTCCTCCTTATATACTACAGTAGGAGGACGATGAGCGAGCGTAAAGGAAGAGAGCATGCGATGCCCAGAGGACGCTGACTGAGCGATGAGTAAGGGAGCATAATCGACTATGAGTCAAAGAGTCCTAGGCTGAGTAATGCTACTTGTTCAGACATGTCTAGAATAGTCTGGAGCATCGCAGAACGTACCAGAAACCATATGGAGGGATGGCAGAATGCCGAGTAAGTACAGAACAAAAGAATGTACGTATATGGTAAGTAGGAAAGTCCATGCCGGCGTATGGTAGACGCACGGCCACTAACACTGCCACTCCCGGTCCGGCACAGCCGTAGACACGGAAGTTCAACAATACGCAGTCTATGCGCTTCAAAGCAGACCGCTTCGTTCGAGCTACTGGCGGCTCGGATGAATCTTGCGATCTTGTCGGGTCGATGTTAGGACCAGCCATAGCACGTCCGCTCGCCGTTTCCCCTACTTTTCCGTCTCGTCAACCACTTTCCCCTCTCTGGCAGCAATGCCACTCATCAATGGATTGGTGTGCATTGGTTCTCAGGCAAAGCATTGAGCTAACCGAGCAGAGACCGGGCACGGCGAGCATCCACTGAGCAGAGCGGTCCGCTTGGACCGTCATGGGCATAGTTGCGTGTCGAGACACCTTGGAGGTCCAAGCTCGTCTTCAGTCTAGCGCATGTTATTGAGCCACTCAAGACACCAGCAACGATATAAAAACATCACGGGCTTGACCATGGAGAGCAGGCCTATACATCCAACGCCCTGACCACCGCCTACCTGAAAAATCCCTATTCACGGTCTCTTCTACGCAATATCCATCGGAACACCAACGTATGCTTTCAAACCCGCCTATTTGGCATCACACTCACACCCGCGATTTCAGAACATGCAAAAGAATGTCGATGTTGCGGACGGGCAGCCCGAGTACCAGCCTAGAATTAGCATGGATTCCAAATGGTTCTACTACCACTATGCCCCGCGGGGCGTTGGCACAGCACCTCGGAAGCCCGAGGGGGCCGATTTCCAAGTAAGCCCTTTGTTTATTGTGTACGCTACCTCGTGCCAGTGCTCACCATGCCCGTCTTGGTTTCGCAAGACTGGCCAGGCAGTCCGAGTGTGGGTGCCCGACGGCACAGGATGGCCCTGGCGCGCCGGTGACATCGCCGATTTCAACACGTATCCCCGTAAGAAAAGCGTAGGTCCCAGCAGTTGTACCGCACCGTCCGAGCACTGACCGTCATGTCTCTATATAGCTCACCGGCGTATCGTACCCGGTATACCTCTACCATCTCGACAAGGTTGAATATTTTGACGAAGGCCAGGGCCACATTCTCCCGAGGATCCAGGGGGTGAATTGGTCCAAGCCTGAGCGGCCCTAGTCGTGAGATTGTATCATGTCCTTCTATTCCGCGGTACGCCGGTTTCACAAGTAGTCGTTGCTTGTTGTGTACAGTAGCCCACCACACCCGAGTCCTAGAGTCTGAAGCAATGTTGTTAGAAGAGAGTTTCCTCCTCGTTGGCGCATGACGCCGTCGAGGTATGTAACTCACCGAGAACAAGCAGGACCTCACATTCGAGGATGTGAGGCAAGCCCAATGGAGGTCAATATTGCAAGGGGTCAAATCACAGATCGGGCCGCGTTCACTCGTTGCATAGTTGCCGGGTTCCCACTTTACCCGTTGCGCAGCGCCCGTGCACCGGATTTGACTTCAGACTTCCGATTGAAGTACCAGCAACACCTGTTTATTCTCAGCGTTTATGAGCCATCATGCTCGAAAGTACCTTCCAGCTACTCCTCTCGGCCCCTGCGTCGGGGTTCGACATGCTATGGCGGTCCGCGAAGCTTCGGACTCACAGCGCGTGGTCTCATGCGATAGCGTGACCGTGATCTCCGAGAGGCACCGCATGCTCATCATCTTCTTTTAATCTAGTCCCCATCCTCGCGGAGGATGATGTGCGTCTCAAGAATGCATATAAGTAGCGCATCCAGGGCTCGATCCTGCAGTCATCCGCCCGACGTCCTCGGCCGACATGTTCTCTCTCAGCTCAGGGGTCGTCCGCCTCGGGGCGCTCGCCATCCTACTGTTCCAGCTCGCCGGGACGTCTGAGGCGAGCCATCTACCGACCAACCCGCAGTGGGTGAAGCTCGCTGCCGCGAAGACGAAGGAGGCTCCGGCGAAACGTGCGGACGCGGCGACATTCCCGCTCTACACGTTCACGCAGCCACTCGACCACTTCCACGACACCGGCTTCACGTTCGAGCAGCGGTACTGGCTCAGCGACCGCCACTACAAGGCGGGCGGACCCGTCATCGTCTTCGAGGCGGGCGAGGGCCCCGGGGACGAGCGTATCCCGATCCTTGACACGGGCATCCTTGACATCCTCGCGAACGCCACCAACGGGCTCGCGATCGTGCTCGAGCACAGATATTACGGTACGGCGCATCAGCAAACGTCACGAGACTCGATTGCTTACGGACTTCTGCTCCAGGGGAATCTGTGCCTGTGCAGAACTTCACCACGGATTCTTTGAGGTACGGCACGAGTCTCCGCCCGACACCACGCGTCGCACTCGCTGATAGCGACCGCGCACAGGTGGCTCAACAACGAGCAGGCCGCCGCCGACTCCGCCAACTTCATCGACAACGTCACGTTCCCTGGCATCCCTGGCGATCTCACGGCGCCCGGGACTCCGTGGATATACTACGGCGTAAGAGGCTCCGGCGCAGCCCATGTCGTATCCAGCGTCTCACGCACCACATGCTCTCCAGGGTTCGTATGGCGGCGCGCGCGCGGCGCACATGCGCGTCCTGTACCCGGACCTCGTCTTCGGCGCGATCTCGTCGAGCGGCGTGGTCCATGCGACGCTCGACGACTGGCGCTACTTCGACATCATCCGGCAGTCCGCGCCGGCGGCGTGCGTCACGCAGATCGAGCGGACCATCGACGAGGTCGACAGGCTCATCACGAGCCCCAAGGCGGCGACGCGGCACGCTATCAAGTCTGTCTTCGGGCTGCCCAACGTCACGTATGACCCCGACTTCGCTTCGCTGCTATCGGTGCGTCTCCGCGTAATGAATAGGTGACGTGCGCAGAGGAGCTGATAGCGGGCTCACAGAACCCGCTCGGCGCATGGCAATCGAACAATTGGGACCCCGCAGTCGGAAGCACTTCGTTTGCGCGGTTCTGCGACGCGCTCGGGACTCCGGACAACGTCACTGTGCACACCCCGCAAGGAATTACGGTCAGCAACGCGACTATCAACTACGCGAAGTACATCAACAGGGTACGTCCTTTCCCTCTTTCTGGGATTGAACCTCTCTAAGACGACCTGCAGACAACCTCCAGCTCGTGCCGTCCTCCGCAGACCCAGGATGAGGTGCGTTGGCGACATCGCTCTTCTCTTCATGCTCCCGTTCAAATAGTGCGGCTCTAGTGCTTCGGGACGATCACGGCGAAGGACCAATTCACCGCGACCGACCTTTCCCAGACGTGGCGCTTGTGGAACTTCCAAGTGTGCACGCAATGGGGCTTCTTCATGGTACGCCTCGCTCTCGTTCTCTGGTCTAGCCAGCTCTCAGCTTCATCCATGTGCCCAGACGCCCCCGCCCAACCCGGCGATCCCGCGCATCATCTCCAAGCTGATCACGCAGGACTATGCCTCGCTGATCTGCAAGCTGGTGAGCCTTCGCGAGCCGTTCTCTAAAGAGGAACAGTGCTGACGTGCGGTGTAGGCATACGCCCCTGGAGAGCACTTCAAGGTGCCCGCGGAGCCTGATGTTGAAGCAGTGAACAAGCTCGGCGGGTACAACATTGCATACGACCGCCTGGCTATCATCGACGGAGAGTGTTCGTGAACTTCTTGCGACTCGGTTCAGCTGCACGTATACTCACTCTGTCTTTGGCCGACAGACGACCCATGGCGGGGCGACACGCCGCACAGCCCTGCTGCGCATCCTCGCAAGGACACGACTCTGCGCCCGTTCAAGCTCATCCCCAGTGAGTGCCCTATAACAAGTACGTGTGACTATGGCTGATATACGGCGCTGGTCGCAGAGGCCGTACACCACTACGACGAAAACGGTTTGGCGGACCACAGCCAAGAGCCTCCGCAGATCCAGGCTATCCACGAGCAGGAGATCGAGTTTGTCAAAGCTTGGCTGAAGGACTTCAAGCCTCCGAACAAGGCGTAGGTATTGTTCGTGGATATGCGTAGACGTTGTACCTACGATTCGGTCGAGCGCTGAAGCAACGGGATGTGCCGCGCCCCTAGCTCGTCTCCGTGGAAGCGAGCCTTGATACAGCCTTTAGCCTCACATGCAGAAAAACAATAGATTCGTAGTGTATGAAACATCATGAGTGAGCTGGGCATCGAGGAGTCGTCAGGAGGAATACACAGGGAACGTCGCAAGCGCAATAACAATACACAGGAGATCTACGAAGGAGACGCTAACGCGAGAAGCGAGAACGAAGCAGCAAGTCTGGTATCACCCTAGTCAAAGTCTTCAAAATCCGAGCCCTGGTCGTCCTCGTCCCCGGACGTGATCTCGACATACTTCGACACCACGCCCCTCGTCGCACGCTTCGGTGCCTCCGCTCGCGGCTTTGGAGGGGCGGGCACTACGTCGTCGTCCGAGAAGTCGTCCTCCGACTCTATCACCGCCTTCTTCGCTGCAGGCTTCTTCGCTGGCGCGGCGGGCTTGCTCTTCGCAGCCTGACTGCTCGACGACACCTTGCGAGCCGCGGGCTTCTTCGCTGCAGCCGCGGCGGGAGCTGCTTTGCCGAAGAAGTCCGTCATCGCTGCCTGCTTGCCGTTCTTCTGGACCGGAGCGGAAACCTCGACGATGTCGTCGTCATCGTCGTGCGGTGGAGATTCAGTGGCCTTCTTTCGCTTCGGCGCAGGCTTGATATACAACTCGTCGTCGCTGTCGGCTTCCGCGTCAGGGCTACATGCGATACGTCAGCAAACAATGTCGACATAGCGGCACGGTGCTACTCACGTCTTCCGCTTGGTAGCAGAGCCATTCTTGGCTTTCCCTTTGCCCTTGTCCTTCGACGACGGCGGCGTCTCGAGCTCAGAATCAGACTCAGCCTTCATTGGTGCCTTCTTCGCTGCAGGCTTGGGCGGTGGTACGTCGACCATCTCCACATCCGAGTCGGACTCGATCTTCGTAACGGCCTTCTTGGCTGGGGCAGCACGTTTCTTCGGTGGTGGAGGGACGGCATCATCGTCGTCATCGTTGTCGCCGTTCTTCAGCGCCACATTAGAGCCGGAAGGCACGGCGGCGGTGGGCTTCTTCGACTCGGAGGCCTTCCTCACCTTCGCGGTAGCCTTGCCCGGCTTGAAGTCGTCGTCTTCTTCCGCCTTCGGCTTCTTGGGCTGCGCAAAGGGAAGCTTCGCATTCTTCTTCTTGCCCTTCTTAGCGGCCCCATCGCCCTC
The DNA here is from genome assembly GCA_001304625.1 of Trametes sp. AH28-2. NCBI lineage: Eukaryota > Fungi > Basidiomycota > Agaricomycetes > Polyporales > Polyporaceae > Trametes > Trametes sp. AH28-2. The sequence continues at coordinate 10,497 of LJJJ01000264.1, forward strand.
GGCAGCGCAGAGCTTGGCCTCCCAGTCCAGGCACGTTGTCTATTGGAGGACAGGTGAGCGTATCGCACGGACGGAAGCAACGAGTAACTTACCTTCCACTGGTCGAGGAAGGCATCGAGGTCGGTCTGCCAAATCTGAATGGGAGTGAGCTCCAGCAACCTGAGTAGCTCCGCCTCCTTCTCAGCGGCTTGCTGGAGCAGCTTGTCGATCTGTATGCGCCATCGTTGTCAGCAGCTGGATGATGCTGACATCGACGAAGCAGCAACAAACCTTCTCCTTGGTCAAGCTCCAAATGGCCATGCCCAGCAAGTAATCGAAGTCGGTGACGTTGCCCTCGAAATCACTGCCGTCGTCCTCGTCGACGACGTCTTCGACTTCGCCGTGGACCTTGGCCTTGACCACCTTCGGGAAGGGGCGGAAACCTTTCTTGCGGAGCTCGGCGACGATGTCTGCCTTCTTCCGGTTGTTGACGACGAGCTCCTTGTCAATGATCATCTTGACGAAGCGGGCCTGGTTGTTCAGGCGGTCGAGCTGCGTCTGGAGCTCGTTCGCCAAGAAGTCCTGTGCGCGGTGTCAGCAGGCATTCAACTACGCTGGAGATGAGGCGAGCGCAGCGTACCTTGCGCTTCTGGTAGTACGCCAGACGCCTCGGGTAGAAGTCCTCGATGATCTCCTCCGCAGAGTTGTACTTCTTGATCTTGCCGTCGAAGTCGAAGCAGACCATGTTGCCGGTGTTGACCCTCGTCGTCAGCTTGAAGAACTCGTGGAAGCCCTGCTTCTCGGCCTGCTCCATCCCCTTCTCAGTCATCGTGACCACGAAGTGGACGTTCATGTTGTTGTGGTACTCTTTGTAGTCCTGTAGAAAGAGCGTTCTGTTCAACGCCTGCATCTGAGAAGAGGGCGAATTATGCATACCTTGACGGGCCCGTCACCCTTCTCGCCGCACATCACCTCAAGCTCGGCTTTGAAGTTCTGCGTCCACTTGTGGATGGGCAGCTCGGTGATCTCGACGGTGAGGTCGTCGACCTTCGTGACCGTGCCCAGGACATCGTACTTGTTGTCGCCAGTCTTCTTGATCGTACCGGAGAAGCCACGCCACCAAGGGAGCATGGGAACCTGCTCCTGTCCATCCATGAGGCGGCGGATATTCGCAACGATGTCTTCAGGGTTGAAGCTGGGAACGGAGGTACTCCAACCTAGGAATACGCGTCAGTGGCCGGAGTACTGTGTGAATGGCTTGACGACGTACCAGTGCCGATACCTTCAGCGCCGTTGACCAAGACGAGCGGGATGACGGGCATATAGAACTCGGGCTCTACCGACCGGCCGTCGTCCTGCTGGTACGTCAAGATCGCGTCGTCCGCGGGGTGCATCACGTTGCGGATGACCGGGGCGAGCTCGGTGTAGATATAACGAGCCGCGGCGTGGTCTTTACCACCTTGGTCACGAGTACCGAATTGACCGTTCGGCATGAGGAGGTTCATGTTGTTGCTTCCGACGTAGTCCTGTGCGAGGTTGATGATGGTGGCCATCAAACTTGCCTCACCGTGGTGGTAGGCGGAAATCTCGGAAACATAACCGACGAGTTGGGCGACCTAGACGTCGTGTGTTAGCAAACGTTCGCAGGGGCAGGCCGAAATCGTCGCATTACCTTGATTTCCCTCTTCAGGTTACGCTTGAAGCAAGACCAAATCACCTTCCGCTGACCGGGCTTCAGGCCGTCTGCAACAGACGGTATGGACCGGATATTGTCCGCCATGGAGAAGAGAATGAGCTCGCGGTTGATGAAGTCCGAAAGAGGAATCTCTCGCTGCGTGTGGTCGAGGTATGTGCCGGGCTGACCAGCTGGTATGAGCATACAGTCAGACGACGCAACGTTGAGATAGGACGCACCTTGAACTGGCGCAACCATTCCTTACGGTCGTCTGCCTTCTTCTTGCTGAAGGCGAGCTCTATGAGCTCGCGATCGCCTTCCTGCTGGGTGGAGAACGGGATCATGTGGCGCTTCATGTCCCTGAAGTAGTCACGAGCGTCCTCGTCTTTGCTCGTACCGAGACCCTGCACATTTTTCAGTTCCGCGATGAGGCTCGGCGGCAAAGACCTCGCACCTTGTAGTACTTGTGCTCCCACTTGTGCGAATCAGGGGTCTGTTCCAGCCACATCTCGTACTCCGGAATCGTATAGAAGTTGATGATGTTCTTGCCCTTCCATACCTGCAGGATAGTTGAGCATTGTGTGAAGTGGTCGAAGCTCGACTACGCACTCGAACGACTGGTGTGATGAACTCGACAAGGAACTTGGGTATCTTCAAGAGCGAGGGGTAGAAATGGTCGAGATAGTTGATGAGGAGACCTTTGATATGCGAACCGTCGTGATCCTAGCCGTGAAGTGATATAGTCAGTCCCGTCCTTTTTCACAAGCGTATAACTCACCTGATCCGTCATGAGCATGAGTCGACCATAACGCAGGGAGTTGATGTCCGTGTACTCCTTGTTGTGCTGCAAGCCCATAATCTTCTTGATGTTCTGGATCTCCTCGTTCTTCATGATCTGATCATGCTTCGCGTCACGGACGTTCAACAGCTTTCCACGCAGTGGGAAGACGCCAAAGTTGTCGCGACCGACAACCCCGAGACCAGCAATCGCCAGCGCCCTGGCGGAATCACCTTCGGTCAAGATGAGGGTGCAGTCCGCCGCTTTACGCGTTCCAGCATTGTTCGCGTCTGATAGCTTCGTCATGCCTGTCAACCTGAGCTCGTGTTCGGTGAGACTGCATATAACCTGACACCAACGGCAACATACCTTGTACGACGACTGCCGTCTGTCTTCTTCAACTGCTGGTCAGCCTTGAACTTCGCCCAGTTCAGGACGTGGTCGACGATCGACGACTTCGCGACTGTACTCTGCGCATGAGACAGAGTTACGTAGTGTTGTAGAAGACTGCGTACCTTTCTTCATGAAGTCTTCCGAGAGCGTAGGCCGAGTACCGAACTTGCTCGCGGGCAGTGTCAGCGTCTCCTTTGTCTGACTGTCGAACGTCGGGTTCTCGATGAGTGCGTTCACGAAAATCCACATGTGGTTCTTGATCTGCGCGGGCTTGATAGTGGCAGCCTTGTTCTTCTTCGAGATGGAGGTGATGAGCGCCTTCGCAATCTGGTCCGCCATGTAGTTGACGTGTGTACCACCCTTCGACGTCGAGATGGAGTTGGCGAATGAAACCTGCTGGAACGAACCGTCAGAGACGGCGAACGCGACCTCCCAGCGTGTGCCGATTGGCTCGTAAATGATGGTCGGTTTCGCCTGAGCAGCGCCTCCCGACGCGTCGGCCGCTTCCTGCGCGGCGGAGTTGATGAAGAGTTCGACGTATTGCTTGAAGTTCTTGATCTTCAGCCGCTCATCGTTCAGGAACACCTTTACGTCCTTGACCGTGCCGGCAAGATCGTGTACACGCTTCTTGAGCAGCGAGACGGTGTCCTCGTCGATGGAGTCCATCCCGAACCGCTTCAAGTCCGGCTTGAACGTGACCCGGGTATACTCCTCCCCGCGCCCGTTCTTCGTTATCTTCGCTTTCCCCATCTTGCTCATATTGTCCGTCCACGTCTGGGAGTACTTCTGGCTGGTGTTCTTGTCGGCGGTGTCGACGGTGAACTCCGTTGAATAGATGTTCGCGAGCTTCGCACCGTAACCGTTACGACCGCCGGTGAGCTTCTTCTCGTCATCGTCGTAGTTCGAAGACGATAGTAGGTGACCAAATATGAGCTCTGGAATGTACATCTTCTCCTTCGAGTGCATCTCGATGGGGATACCGCGGCCATTGTTGTAGACGGAGATGGTGTTGTTCTCGACGTCGATGTTCACCTTGATGGTGTCCATGCTCGGGTCATTGATCTGCACGACACAGGCGTTAGTTCGTACGTTTCAAGCAAGAGCGCAATGGTTGTTCGCCACACGCAGTCACAACACACGCGCCGTAGGCAGCGTATGTGCTGAGACCTCCGTCACTCACCTTGTTGTCCGCCGCGTTAACGAGGATCTCGTCCACTATCTTGAAGAAACCAGGGACGTATTTGATTTCGCGGTAGACCATCCGCTTGTTCTCCGAATCCCACGTCCACATCATTTGGGTGATAGTCTCAACGCTCCCGATGTACGAGTCGGGACGTTTCAGGATATGCTCCAGTTGTGAGAGCTACAGAGCATATTGTCATGATTTGACGCGTATCCAGCGCATATATGCACGCACCTTAGTGTACATCTCCGACGCTGACTTCTTCTTCGCGTTCGCGGGGGCTGAAGGGCCCGCCTTAGGCGCAGCGGCAGATGTGGGGTCCTCATCCATAGCGTCCGCGTCCTCATCGCTCTCCGCGTTATCGTTCTTGTCTGACAGCACCTTGGTCTTCTTCGTCGCCTTAGGCTTCGCGGCAGCCTTCGGCGCAGCCTTGGACACGGGTTTCTTCGCGGGTGCTTTCTTCTTGGGTGCAGGCGCGTAGCCGTCCGACTCCGAGCCGGAGACGTCGAGGTCGAAGTTCTCCTCCGAGGAACTCATACTGCTTGGGGTTGTGGTATTCTGTGGTCCTATCGACAGTGGTAGTGTGGGTGGGCCGGCGAGGAAGAGGTGGAAAGGCGAGGGTGGCTCGCGTCGTGACGGTTCGTGTCAACTCGTTCAACGCGAAACGCGACCGTATTTGCAGACGCGCCTGGCACGTGACACAGGCGCTCGTCGTGAACTTGAGCATTTCCAAGTTCACACTCTGTGCGCGCTGTTTGTGCCAGGCTCCTCGAGGCCGGACAGGCCTCATCGATTAATCAAGTTTTTTTACTGCTTAGCCCGAATTGCTCAAGGTCCCCAGGGACAAAACCCGCAAGTTTTCGTAGTACGCGGTCAGTCACGCGTCACGGGTCGGACGCGTCAGTGTGATCATTTGCAACGTGCGGCTCTATACACTTTGCTGGAGGAGTAAAACATATGCCCCATGGCTGAGTTGGTTACAGCGTCCGACTGTTACCGTTAGGCCATCGGAAGGTCGTGAGTTCGAGCCTCACTGGGGCAGGTGCCTTTTTGTCTCACGCTATATGTACCCTGTTGATCTTCTGTGTCCTGAGCTGACCACAACTCATATCCACATCGCGGTACTGTTTAATCCCGCTGGATGTCCAAACTACCACTGTGTCTAAACCATACTTCATACAGTAGTCCTATCCACGCGAACGTCATAACCAGTAGAACCGCTGTGTCTTGGTACCGTACAGTATATTGCGAGTCCCTTGGGATCTAAGTCGTCATGTACTACTGCTTCAAGACCAGGCCCGATTGAGGTGGCCTTCAAAATCCCGGGAATCACGTGCCCCGTGGCTGAGTTGGTTACAGCGTCCGACTGTTATTCCGCACAAGAAGGGTGTTCCTTCGCTGTTCGAAGTATTGTATATATACATCGGAAGGTCGTGAGTTCGAGCCTCACCGGGGCAGGTTGAGAGTATTTGGAGCTTTTTGCATCATTTATACTCAGTAGCAAGTGAAGCACCCGCATAATGATCTTAGTCGTGACAAACCAAATCTCAGTGTCCGAATGATATGGCGAACGATGCTACAGTGTAGAGCTTCTTTCGGGCGGAATAGTTGTAGTAACTACCTGCAATTCTGGGTCTTTCTCTATACACTTACTCTGATAGTGGTCTATATCAGTACTGAGCGAGCCAGCTGGTTTTCCACCAGGCGATGGTATACCTTAGCACCGACCACCACGATTGCCAAATTAGGACGAGCACGCGGTAGACGCCCATCCACAATTTCTGGGCTGCGTCGAAACCCTGGTCCCCGGATCCTCCGTGCTCCTCCATCTGCGCCGGTCATGCTTGCGCTCCGCCGTCTACCTCGTTTTGCTCCCAGAGTCTCAGGTATACGCGGAAACGCGACCCTTGAGGCCGCGCAAGCCGGTGCCACGACACCCCCGCCCGCATCGGCCGTGACAGCGAAGTCGAGCGCGGCCGGAAGTGCGCAGGCCGACGAGGGAGGCAACCAGCGGAATGTTGGGGGACGCAAGAAGGCTGTCCAGACGCCGCGCGAATGGTGTCGGCCCATTGCCAAGGGCGTCGAGCCTGCGTACGACTACGCGTTACGCTACATCCTGAGGGACGCGGCGTTCATGCGTACGAAGCTCCAGCAGCTCCGAGCGGCGGTCGAGGCGGAGGAGAAGAAGCCGGCAGGAGAGCGAGACGAGGCGGCGCTGCAAGACATGCGCGAGGAGATTGGGATTCTGGAGATCCAGAGCGAGGTGAATCTGCCGGACGTCAGGTGGAAGGCCAGGAATGGCTTGGGTGAGTGCTCTCCTGTCCAGGATTGCCGTGTACCTGTGCTGAAGTATGACTAGCGGACATGAGCACGCCTATTCATAGACACCTGGTCGAACAGCAGTGGAGGGAAGAGGGCGACTTGGACTTGCTCGTACGATATGCTGCCTATGAACGTGCATCCGTGTGGAGTGCTCACTGGTGTTTGCAGATGGAACGTATCTATCAAATGAACGTTGTCCCAGACATGCTGCCCGTACTCAAGCCTTCATTCGACCTCCGCATCAAGTATGCCGAGGCACCGCCCGACAACAACTACCTCCGCACGCGTGTCAAGCGTAAGCTCAAGCAGGTTGAGCCGGGTATCTTCCTGTTCCCCGAGCAGGTTTGCCTTTCAAGTTACAGTGTGCCTGCAGTGCTGCCTACTGACTATGTCTCGGACGTGTAGACGCGAAGGCAACCCGAGCTGTCCATGACGCTCTTCCACACAGACACGCGACTGTATACCTTGCTAATGGTGGACCTGGACGTTCCCCGTCCGGAGAACCAATCCTTTACGACCTACTTGCACTGGATGCAGTGAGTGGATTTACCCTGTCATGTTGCATCTGCCAGCGGCTACCAACGCTCGGCGATATCTACATGCCGTTCCAGACCTACGCTAACGCTCCACAATGCAGGCCCAACATCCCTCTGTCTGCCTTCACCACCACCCCGTCCGTCCCGCTCGACACGCACACGCCATATGTCCCCCCTCACCCGCAGCGCGGTACACCCTACCACCGCTACGTCCTCCTCATGCTCCCGCAAGCGTCCCCCACGGACCCGATCGACATCCCGGTGTTCGAGGAGTCCGACAGGCTTGGATTCAACTTCCGCGCCTTCGCGGAGAAGTACGGGTTTGATGGTGCTCAGGGTGGCGGTGCGCACATGTGGCGTGAAGAGTGGGATGAGACTGTGTCGCATATTTACCAGCACACTCTCAGTGAGTCCGAGGAGGGGCTGACCTCAGGAGCTGTACTGACGCGCTTGCTGTGTTACAGAGAAGGAGGAGCCGCGGTTTGGGAAGATGCCGCGGCCGGATCCATACGCGGAGCTCAAGCGGACGAAAAAGTACCTCTAAGCGTTTGGAGTACCGTTACACCCCTGGTCTCATTACCTGTAGTCACTCTCGTAATACGACACGATCTCCTTTCTGCGTGGTCAGAACGTGTTCGAGTGTTCGCTGCGCATCTTAGCGCTGTATGATCGCCAGTAGGGCAATGCCTTCACTCGTCCAGCTTTGATGTCTCGTCGCAAGTGGTCTGAGGGTCAAAACGGACCGCATCCTCCCTCTGAGTACTGACACTACGGGGATCGTTGAACATGAACAGCAGTTCCGCTTGCGGGTCCTGCACTTACTGTCGCGTTTCAAATGAGTGAACGACGATTCCTGTACCAGCTTGCTCCTTGACAACTCCTGTATATATCCACCACGTACTGCAGCCACACAAACATTCTTCGAACAGATACACCGGCACCATTCGCGATACAAGCAGGACGTTTGGACTACGTTCGGCCACCGCTCATTGGAATCCGTTGATCGGCTGGCGCTCCTGTTCGATCCAAACGGGAGTCTGCCCCTCGTCGCTACGCCCCGCCGCTGGTTTCTCCCGGACTTGCACCATCTTCTTCACGACAAAGCCCAGCCCCGTCCAGAACTTCACCATGTCCGTGCACTTCGGTAAGAAGGCGGCCGACGTCACTGGGACGAGGATGTCAGCACATGCATTCGCCGAACGGGCGTACGTAGCCTAGAGCCTTGACAAGATGAGGAAACAGCTCACCCCCAACCGTATCGCGTAGGCCGCGCGTCCAGTCTTTGAGCCGCGGGGCGTTGGGCGCTGTCATGTTCGGAGGCATGTCAGGCGTGGCGGGGCTCAGGAAGTCTGCGATATCGAGCCCGCCGCCGAGGCTGGCGGTCCCGGGCAGAACGAAGACGTCGAAAGGCCGCGCAGACGGCCACCTGTCTCGAGTGAAGAGGGATCAGCGATGGCGCAGCCAAGTCCAGTCATCATGCGCGACTTGCCAGGTCGCGTCGCACAGGCTGAAGTCACTCTGCCACGGCAAACTCAGGCCGCGGGAGAGGAAGCCCGGGAGAACCCTCGTGTGGTCGATCCGGAACGGCGGGTGCAGGCCCTTGAGGTCGTCGCTGAAGTCGTAGGTCTCCTCGAGCTTCGCGATCCAGTAGGTCTCGATGCCGGGGTATAGCGGGTCGCCAATCGACTGCTCGAGCATCGCGCGTGTCAGGAGAACCGGTTGTTCGGCCTTGTCGTAGTCTTCGATGAACTGTTTAGTCGCATAAGGCGTGCCGGTGATAAACTTCCCATCCTTCCAGTCTTCAAAGCGGTTGTACTGTAGTCCGGTGAGCGCTGAGAAGCGCTTGATAGGGTCCTTGACCTGTCCTGTCATTCCAGGTTGGATCATATTGCCTACGAAGTCAAGACACTATATAAGAGCATTTATACGTTAAGGACTGTGAGAGCTTACCGCCATCTCCGGAGATGGGAGGCATGAGGATCACGTGCGCATGGTCCTTGTTACTGTAGTTCGGCTGGCGCAGCCTTCCAAAGATTTGCTGCCGCTCTGCCGGGTGTCCGTTCGGAGTCGAGAGCTCGTCTTCCTTCGGTAGGAAGTCCCCGTATCCTCTAGGCCCTGTACGCGAATCAGCGTTGAGGTATGCCAAACGTATTACGAGCGACATACCATGTCCCTGGAACGCCTTCTCGCTCACCCAAGCAAACCTGTACGTGCTCACGAGCACCGGCCATATGTCCTTGTAGAAATCGGTGCCGCTGTGCTCGTCGTAGGACATCTTTGTGTTGTAGATGTCCTCCAAGATATCGTAGAGCGTGATGGGGTGTTCGATGCCCCACGCGAATTTGGGCGGCGCGCTGAGAACGGTAGCCTTCCGCGGGTTTGTAATCCTATTTCAAGATGTTCAGTACCGAGATTGGGATACAAGCGATGACGAAGGACGCACTCCAGCGCCAAGTCAGGCCGTCCCGCGTGTCCGACCTGTACGTCGACCCAGCCGTCGCAGATGGAGTCGATCCAGTCAAAGTTGTCAAAGTTGGTCACGATCTCGGGCTGTACGAGTTTCGTCGTGGCGCCAGTGCCTTGGACTGAGCGCGCGACCCCGCTGCCACCGATGAACACAAGTCGGCCGACATCATCGGTGCGCAGCTCGCCGAGGGTGACATTGACGGCGTCGGAGGCGTTGGGCAAGGAGCCCTGGAACTTCCCGACGAGGGGAACGGGGACTGGGTCGCGTTCCAGGTAGCGAGCGATACTCTGCGGGCCAGGGTCTACGATGAGCTTCTTGCGGCCCTCGAGAGACGTATCGAACGGATCGAGCGGCTCCTCAGATGGCTGCACGTCAACCTACGAGGTATTGCTTAAGTTCCGTTGCGTTCACATGCAAAGCTTCCTCTTTACATACCGAGTCTACGTCTGGGTTGCGCAAATACTTTTTGCGTGCTTGGAAACGCCCTGTAAACCGTGTTATTGAGACCAATTGTGAGCTCCATCATTCTAGAGAACGCACCGCTGTAGAGGTGAAAAGCAGCCTTCTTGTTCGCAACGTGGACGGTCCAATTGAGCGTGTACCCTCCCGCGTTGTTGACTTCTCCGAGCACATTCCCTGCCTCGTCGTATGCATACACACGGAATCTCACTGCCTACAGAGAGAAAGAGAGAAAGGTTCACTTCGATACAATCTCATGACAATACCATACATACCTGTCGTTTGATCTTGCCTTGGCTGTCGCGGAACGCCGATGCAGGAGTGTCTGTGACGCCAGGAACCTCGGGACCGTAGAAGTACTCGACTTGGCTGTTGGGGTCGGGCTCGCCTACGTCGGTTGCGCCAGAGTCGCCGACGCGAGCGATGCCAATGGGTGGGAAAATCTCGAGGCGAGCAATCTGTTGCGGGTTGAAACCATCCACTGCCCGCTGAGGTAGCACCGGGGAGCCCAAAGGGGCGGAAGGGGTTGGTGATGCGAGGGTGTCTGTCATGAGGAAGGCTTGTAGTCTCTGGTGGTGAGCGAAGTCGACCTGGTGCGACTGAGCGGTGCGAGGATTGGGGATCTTCCTGGTGGCTTATGAGGAGAGCTCCACAGCTGATGGGGTGGACCTCTGCACTCCCGTCGTATCTTCGGGATACGAAACACTCACATGTCGCATCACAAGTTCACTTACAAGGCACGCATCTTGGACCACCACGTTCAAGGGTCCTCCGCGAGGGAAGGGGGCTCTGTCGCAGCCATTCCTTCTACCATTCAGTCCGAGTGAAGTGTCTCCCTCGTCGGGCAAAGCTTTACCCGAGTCGTAGCTCAACCGTGATCCAAGCATATGAAGCATATGGAGATCATGGAAGGCAAGGGAAGTGGAAGATATGTGACGCAGGCTACGACCGCCTGGACCGTCATGCGGAGCAACGAACTGTAGAAAACGGGCACTCTGTCACCCCCACAGTATTAGCGTTCAATATGAGAGTGACTAAGATAACGCGAGTACGTACTGGAAGCCGTCGAACATTGAATTTTGTGGCAGGAGTGGCCAGAACAGGTCCCGAGACACGGCCCTAGGCCTCAAGCCCCTCGAGGTCAGGTCCTGAATGGTGCGAATTCGAGGACAAGCGGAGAAGCTTCAAGTTCCGGTGCTGCTCAACTGCGCATAGCAGCTGCGATATCCTAGAAAAAGAGATTACACCCGAGGCTTGAGGCCGAGGGGTTTCATGGATTAGGTACTTCTGCGTTCAACCGCGATGTTCCTCGGAAGACGGGACCTCGGGCGCTCAATCCATGGTTATGCGGCCAAACACGCGTCAATAACATTCTGAGTTTCGAACTGATCAAGCAACCTCGAGGCTCGCAGCACTATCCTACACATCAACATCACGTCCCCGCCGAACACTGGACAAGACATCGCTACTTTACTGCTTGAACTTGGTCAGGCGGAATGCGATCATACCAATGGCGTCAGAAGTTTCCTTCAACCCGTCTCCGGCACCACTGGCGGCTAAGCTCTGCGCCTCGTCAATCTCGCCCTTGAGCCGCTCAAAAAGCTCGTGCGGCGGCAGGGACGACTTTTCCTCCTGAGGGTAGAACTCGAAGCACGGCGCTGCGTACTTGTCGCCGATACGCTGCTGCACCAATACGTGCGCGAGAGGGGAGAGGACGTCCACCATCAGCTGGTGGATGTTGCGGAGGAGCTGCTTGCGATGACTAGCATCCGTCACGTCCCCCTGCCAGCAGCGATCGATAGTCTGCAGCAGGAGACAGTAGGACGCGTCCAGGCCACGCGACAGCTACGGATGACAGAGTCATAAGTGTCCGTTTCGTGTGTTGAGATCATGCGAAAGATCTCACGTGGTAGGCAAGTCTGTTCGCTTGCTCGTAGTCGGCCGTCTTCGGTTCGCTGACGTAGTCCACGTACTTCCATCGCAGGGGCTGGCGGTGGAGGTCGACAAAGATTTCGTAGTGCGACTGCGGGGCGCCGATGCCTCCCTCTCCCTGATCGACGATGGTGGCCAAGGCTTCGAGTGCCGTGGCTTCGTCGTAGACGACGGTCATCGCGCTGTTGAAGAACTCGGAGCCCCGCAGCTGGTTCGCCTTGTTCTGCGAGAACAGCGTGGGGTCTCTAGCAGCGAGCTCCTGGATGCCTTCACAGGAGTCAGCCGGCAAACTCATATTGGACCTTCTCCTCCGAACATACCTGCCTCGAGATCCTTGTAGAAGGACCCGATGCTGCGGTGTTTTGGTATGGGTGCAAACAGTGCAGATGGTCCTACTGGAGGGGTCGGCGCTGGCAAGTAGGGAGCTTCGATCTGACACTCCCGTCAGCGTTTGACAAGGACGAGGGCGACTCGTCGCACTTACCCTCATGAAGCACTCTAAATTCTCCTTGTTTGCAGGCCCGAGCTTCATCGGCACCTTGTCGAACAGTATTGCCGACGGATACTTGGGCATGAAGCTCTTGTCGTAGAGTGCCCGTCTGCCATCGAGCGAACAGAGCAAGTTCCCCGCGAGCGCCAGGTGTAGCATCTCCTGTTCTGCGATCGCTGTGAAATGCTCATCGTTTAGCACAGAGTGTGGGCGATACTGTGCATGAATGCATACAACGGATGTGTGCGCGGGTCTGCGAGCCCACTTCCCCGTTGTCTTGTACAATGCTGTACATGGCACAGAAGTAGATCGGCAAAGTGCTCAGTTCGACCGACATCGCCTGTCGTGGGTGGGTGGAATTATTTAGCGCATTCACCGCTTGTGCTGTGGCTGCTGGATACGTACAGTCTGGACATGGTTGATAAGGTCTTCCTTGGTCCATTGTCCGGGTGGGGGCGGCTCGGTGACGGGTACGAAGTCAGTGGGAGGCTCAGACATGTCGTCGGAGTAGCGGCGGTTCGAGTTTCCGGGGCACGACTCAAGGCCTCGAGGAAAGGTGATACCTAGGCACATATACGCCCTCGTCGGCGTCCACGTAGGTAACACCCAGGAGTCCACAAGAGAGATCACCTGAGCAACAGGGTTGAAACCTTGCGACCAGGTGAGCAGCGACGGATTGAAAGCCCCCGCAACCTAACCCGTCCTCGCAGGGATTTTGCCCGAACGATCTCTCGGGCGTGGTGATCTACGTATCGTCGTCTTCTGTGTCATGTGTGGAAGTACACGTCCACCTCGTTCCTGTCCCTCGCGTTCTGACGACAGGCATCAGGTAAGCTTCGATTTGGCAGGGTAATCCGGAGTCCATGCCTGACCAGACCGGTGCAGGAAGTTCTCTATATCACCCGTGGTCCGCATGGTGATTCTAGGAGTATGTATCTGACCTTCACCCCAGTCGTCCAGTGGAGCTGGTGATCGTGGACGAGACGTCTGGGCCCCTCCACCTTCACATCGAAGCTACCGGGGTGCAAAATCGAGCCTTCCTTCAATGAACGCTAAGTACTTCGGTCGTCGTGTTTCCAATCATGAGTAGAACGGTGGATCATGCTCATACCTAGGCGTTTCCTACCCCCCTCCCCCGAACTATCCATTCATGTCATCTCAAGGTTCTGGGGTACGCCGTGATGCTGTTGGAGCGAACGTGCGCCGGAAGACGAACAAGTGACTCACCTGTTGTAATTTCCGAGGGATGACAGGGTCGTACGGCTGCTGAACATTGGGGAGTCTCACCCCCCCCCCTTCTCCCCTGCTGCTCCCTCCATCTGCCGGGTGCGTACTCCTCGTGTATGAACCCTGTGGCCACCTCCACCGCCATGTCGTGCTTTGATGGTACGTAGACATGCGGTGTGGAACCCCGCTCAGGCTGCAGGGAACCGCTGCTGACAGCGGCGTGGGACACCAGTCATCATTGTGGGCGGCGGCCCTGCAGGGTGTTCGACCGCCCTTTCGGTTGCGCAACATGACATTTCCAACCACTTGCGCGTACTCTTGATTGACGATGCAGATCCTGATGCCTTCAAGGTGAGCCCATACCTTTCATACATTCTGACCATCCGCTCTGTCTGACATGCTACGCCTCACACGTAGGTCGGCGAATCGCTGCCTGCCGTGGCCAAACGCACGCTGTCGCTGCTCGACCCTTCTTTACCCACGCGCATTGCAGACGACACAAGGCGTGGTCTGCATGCATCGTGCACAGGCAACGCCTCCGCCTGGGCGAGCGAGCGTCTCCACGAGACGTACGCCCTCATGAACCCCTACGGCAGCGGATGGCATCTCGATCGCTCGCGCTTCGACGAAACGCTCCGTGAAGCATGTCAGGAGCGCGTTCGGAAGGGCAAGTTCACCGCTGTTCGGCGGCTGGACGAGCCGGACGGACTGTATGGTTGGGAGGTGGACGCGGAGATGAGGGAGTCGGGCGAGCTGGAGACCTTTCGTGCGAGATGGATCGTGGACGCGACGGGGCGGAGGGCATCTGTCGCATGTAAGGTCTGTTGTTCGAGACATCACGCTATTTACCGTGGATCGTGCTCATACTTTGCATCATAGCTCGGCGCGGCGCAGAGGAAAAGCCACGACCTCCTCGCCTTCTACCACGTCTTCGACAGCGCCATAACCGAACCGCTCGACAGCAACTCTGGAGGGCCTGATGTCGTGTCCGGTGTCGCCCTGCTTCAGCACGATCGCGACGACCGCACCCTCATTGAGGCTGCACCCTCCGGGTGGTGGTACTCTGCACGCCTCCCGCAAGGCAAGCGGATGGTCACCTACACGACGAGTCCGTCCGATCCGTCGGCGCGCATCGCGCGCACATCCGCTGGCTTCATGGACATGCTCGCCTCTCAGAGCCAGTACATCGCCAACGCGCTTGGACTCCGCCCTAGCTCAGGCGCCGTCGACGTCGAGCATGCGTCCGCATACGAAGTACGTCCACAGAGACGCTTCACGCGGTCCACCGCGGCAGGGACGTCCGTGTTGGAACCCTGTGCAGGTTGGGAGCCCCCGGTCTTGGATCCGAATTCCGGGGCGGCGGACGGTCTTGCGAGAGGACGCGGTTGGTGCGCGGTTGGCGACGCTGCGCTCGCGTTCGACCCTCTATCGTCGCAGGGCATAGTCACCTCGCTGAACTCGGGCCTCTTTCTCGGCGGCATGCTCGTACGGCATCTTTGTCCGACGGACTCGCACGATGCGGAGGTGTTGTCCGGCGAGGTGTTGGCCAAAGACCTCGAGGCCGCGTACGAGAAGGTAAGGCAGAAATACGAAGAAGGGCGGGCGTATTACTACGACATTGTTCGACGTTTTGACGCGGATTCGGTGGAGGATGAGGATATCGAGGGGGTATTCTGGAGGGTGCAGAGAGGCGAGTATTAGTGTGTAGCCTGATTGTAAGGACCCGAGTCTCTGGATCGGCGTCTAATGATACTGTACAGCTCGGTCGTTGCCGAGAACACTAATACTCGGGCGGCTACCCGTCCGAGTAGGGCATTCTTTTGTACTTCGCTACTCCACGTCTTCCAGAGTAATCACTCGGTTCAACGTACTGTCAGCGTGTCTCAAGAACCGTCTCTATTTGGCACTCATCTAGACGACATACTTTACACTTTTTTACGTTCCCTTCTCGTACACTCTGGCGACATCAGCAGCAATGTCTAGGAAGCCTAAAACCAAGCAACCCGGGGACGTCGGACATAGTCCGACCCCCACCCAGGGCAGTACCGCCCCCAAAACTGAGCGTGCGGAATCGAGCCCGATGCCGCCCCTCACTCCGACCCCGGAACCTGACGAGGAGCCGGCCCAAGAAGCTCTCATTCCGAATCCATTTGGATCGGAGGATGGGAGCCACGCGGCCTCATCAGCAGCGCCAGGGGCGGTTGCCGACGCTGAGGAACCCCCTGAGCTGATTGAACAGCTGAAAGAGTTCGTTGATGAGACCCACCAACGCTACGACTCGCTGGATCATGAGCTACAGGCGGCCCTCGAGCAGCAAGAAAAGATTTCTAAGGAACAGGAAGCTATCGCGCGTCGGATCGACAAGATACGGCGCCAAGCTCGTGCCAGCCGTCTGGTATTCGCGCGCAACATCTCCACCGCGAGAGAGTTGATGGCCGCCGAACAGAAGGAAGAGTCCTCTGCTGGCGAGGATGAACTATTCACCCCGCCTCGCGCCCCGTCGGACAACAAACCTCCCACCCAGGGGCACTCGGATGGCATCAGCTATGCTGAACCACCGCCGACGGCCGACTACCGACTCTTCCGACCCCGCAGTCCTGGAGAATCGTCGGAGAACTACCAGGACCGTCTGAACGAACAACGGTACCGACTGGCGCGCGAGCACTACGCCCGGGGAGTCCAAGAACGCAACACCCACGCAGAGAAGATCTGGACAAAATTGGGAGCGACGGGCGAGGACGATCACGGTACTCATAAACCGGGTGAGTCGCCCGCTGACGTCGAGGGAGCCCGGACGAGTAGGAACCCTGGTGGCGACGACAGAGGGTCATCCGATGCGAATGACACCCCAAGACTCCCCAGCCGGGACACTCCGCCCCACCTACCCGACAACCAATCCCGTAGACACCGCCCGAAGGTCGATCGAAGAAGGCCACCGAACGGGGGTCCCCCATTCAGCCCCCATCCCAGCCGGGACTCGATCGATCCGTCATCATCGGACGAATCCACGCCCTCGTCTCATCGGCTTCGTCGAGAGCGTTCAGACAAGTCCCCTCCCTCGTCTCGTCGACTTCGTCGAGACCGTGATCCCTCATATATCCGTGACAGCACGACCGAACAATACTTGTTCGCCCCGTGTCACGATCTACCGAACGGCGAGTTCGTACGGAAACAGCTCGCTATAATCCGAGCGGCCATACGCGAACGAGTGGGGCGAGAGTTACCTAACCTCGCCCCCATGAAGAACTTGAAGAACATTCCCGCCCCCGAGAAGTACGGCGGCGAGGACGACGCGGACGCGTTTATGGGATGGCTCAAGTCCTTCCTACGCTGGCTAGCGCTTGGCCGGATTATCGGCCCTGAACTGGATGAAGATCGGGTTCAATTGCTTGGGCAACACCTCATCAAGGAGGCTAGGCACTGGTACGACGACCACATCGATAACTTCGATGGTGTCGGGCGTGACTGGTCGTTCGAACAGGCGATCTGCGCCATGTACAAGCGGTTTATTCACCGGTCCACCGCTCGAGCCGCGGCCGAGCAATTCCACCGCGTGCGATACTCGCGGCAGTCGGGCGTCAGCGGCCTGTGGGATGCCCTGGTGGCACTCACGCGCAAGATGCCCGAGACTCCAGATGAATACTCATTCAAGGTTCGCTTTATAGACGCACAACCGGAGGAAATCTGCGCTCCGATGCTCCGACACCAGGGAGTATCGGTGGAGCGCTCGTCGCCCAGCGAACTACGCCATGCTGCGCTCCTACAGGAAGAGAACAATCGTGTCCTTGACGACTGGCGCAGCTCTCACCGCCACGCTACCGCCCGCGACTCCGACCGCACGATACAGAGTGGAGACCGTGGAGGATCCGCACGCGGACCTCGAGTGACCGGGAGCAGCGCAGATACGCGCGCCCCGACGGCCAGACCGAACCTACCGGGATTGCAGCGACCCGGCCCTGGGGAGGTTCCCAACACCCCGTCACGGGCACCGGCCACCGCACCCTTCACTGGCAATGCCACCCGGGGTAACAGCGCGTCGACGCGCCCCGGACCCCCGGTCGGTAGCGGGGTACAATGCTATAACTGTAAGGCGTACGGACACATCGCGTCTGCCTGCCCCAAGGCTCAGGCCCCGCGACTCCGCGCAGTGAGAGTACTGACGGACGAGACTCACGATGAGCTCCCACGTCAAGCTGACGATGACGAGGGAATACGCCCCGTGCATTCGGCAGGACATCCCACGGATGCCCTCACCGCAGCAACTACCACCGAGGACGATGACCACGAGGACGACGACAATGCACTGTATGAATTGGACGACGTCTATTACGACGTTGAAGGATCTCAATACAATCCGACGGCTGACGACGGATATGCCGCTACGTACTCCGATCACGGAGACGGCGACGCCTGGTTCGGGTCGATGCGGGTGACTACAGACGACGCCGATGAGCCTGCCAACAGCAATGTTGCTGGCACGCCCGGCGCGGGGAACTCTGAAATACAATCGCGAATGATCATACCGTTTCAGGATGACTTTGTCGTCATTCAGGGAGAGCCCCGATCCAGTCTCGAGGTCGAGGCATTAGTACATACCGAGCTTAGCCGTCCCATGTCATACCTCGGTCTGCCCATGGGCAGCGGGGCGTTCGAAGCGAATCACTCGATTAGCGGTGACGAGCACGACTCGTACGACGATCTGCCGGCCTTGATCGACGAGGGCACGAACCCCCGTCATGAGGATCAACAGCGATGGAGCTATATGCCCTCTCCCGAGAATTACCAGGGATCGGTCGTCGAGCTTCCGCTCGACGAGGATCTAGATGTAGCTTGGGCCCAGTTTGTCGATTCCAACCGAACCGATGAGGACATCACGTCGATCCTCGTCGTACTGTACCGTCTGGTGCATCAGAACAATCATGTCCTCCGACAACTGTATGATGCTCGGAATCGGGCGGACGCTCTAAGCGACGCGCTGGGTTGGACGCGCCGCGAATTGGCCGCGGCGCTGTTCCGCGAAGCAGAAGGACTATCCACCTCGAATCGGATATCGAGTCGGATGTCGGGTTTGGACCAGCAGCGCAGTCGTGTACGCTCCCGCATCCGGACTGAGATTGAACCAATGTCAATGGACGACGAGGAGGATATCAATGATCCTCAAGAGCACATCAGTCTGCAGGAAGCTAACGACTTGCTCCTGCGGGTCGTCGAAGGTCGACCCGTGCTGAGTGGATCAGGACTGGATCCACCAGGCTACGAACGAGTCTGCCGGTCAAACCTCCGATTCGCCGCGATGCGAGTCACCCCCGCTGGCGACGCATTGGTTACCAGGGCACGTGCCGGCCGCCGGCCCTTACTGTCTGAAGGAGAACAAGAATGCATTGTTCTCCTACTGACCATCAATGGACTCGGCGCCCTGACCCTCTGCGACGCCGGTAGTACAACCGAGATGTTGAGCAACGATTTTGCGCGCGTGGCAAACTGTGATATTCTCAAACTGGAGAATCCTGCCACGCTTCAACTGGGATGCACAGGAAGCCGGTCTCGTATCAACTTCGGCACTCGGGCACCTGTCACCCTCGGGACCTTTGGTGCGGAGGTATACTTTGACATTGCCAACTTGGATCGGTATGACGCCGTCCTGGGTACCCCACACCTGATCATCACAATCTGATAGTTTCCGTAACTTGCCGCGCCACCCGGGTATAGCAAGTTTAATTGACTCAAATATTCACTGTCCCCCTACTACCTGTACTACTAGTAGTATCCCCACCCACCTCCCTTACAAAGAAATACCCCCTCCCCTGCCTTCGCCACCGCCCAAGTCCCTCCCGGCAAACTCCGGATGTAGGTCCAGGTACGTCATCCGCGCGCTCTCGGCCTCGGCATCTCGGCAGGATCACCTCCGCCATTCCGCCCACCCGCTCAGTGTCTCCCACGCCCCCCACGCATTCCCACACGTCCTCGCCGGCGCCCCCGCCCTCGCGCTCGCTGCCCGCCGGGTAGCATTGAACCATAGAGTGAGGCGGAGGAGGGGTGCCGCACGCTGTGCGGCTTGAATTGATGGGCGCGGGGTCAGACACGTGTCCCCTGCCATCAGAGCCGCGATCTCAGATCGCAAATCTACGAGACGGCTGCCAGGCAAAGGCTCGCCGCGGACACTTTTCTCGCGCAACAGTCATGCACTAGTCGCACGCAGCGCCGTGTGGGTGACCGATCTGCCCAGACAACGTCCGAGCGTTCCCACAGACCCAAACTTCAGAATACTAAGACCAAGCCCTCAGAAAACATGTAGGAAAGTACTAGCGACTAGTATACAAGTAGATCATCAGAGACACGAACAACCCAGCCATCCGTCGCGCCCACAATGTGTGCGTGGGCCACGTGCGAGGAGGATGTGCGCGAGGGGGACACGCGCGAGGACGTGCGCGATGCCAAGGCTCGCGCGACGCATCACGCACAGGCGCGCATGCAGATCGCGCCGGGCACCGATGTACCACCGCGCGCACACCGCGAGCAGCGGACTTACTATCTGGCGGCAGCCCAAGCATTGCGCCATCAAGCGGCGCCGGCAGAAGGCGCGCTTGACGTCGTGGATGAGGCCGGTGGCGGCGGCGGTGGGGATGACGCTGGCGGCGGCGCGGCGTTCGACTTACGGCCCTTCCGACGCGGGCCCCTCTTCTTGTTCTTATCAGACCGCTCCTTGCGGGGGCGCTTCTCGATGACGATCCCGTCCCCGTTGCTGGAGGACACCGCGTTGATGAATGTGATTGTGTTCGCGCGCGGACGCTTCTTGCTGACAACCGGAGCGGGCTCAGCGGCCTCGACCGGGGGCATGGCAGGAGAGGTGTCAGCGGGGGTCGCGGGGGTTGTCGCGGATGAAGGTGCTATTGCGGACGGGGGAGATGCGGAGGTGGAGGCGGCTGACGGGTCAGAGGTCGACGTCGGCTGGTCACGCGCGGGTCGCGCGGTCTCATCGTCGTCCATCGTGTTGTCCTCGCCTCCGGAGGGAGCCGCGACCGCGCCCCTTGCGTTCCTGTAGTAGTCGTCGACCCACGCGCGCCACTCCTCGTTCGTGAGGCTCTGGAAACCGGCAGTCCCGTCCTCGAAGGCTGAGTGGAGGGCTTGCAGGGTGGGGATGGAGTTGATGTGACCGGGGGCGGTGAAGGGGATGGACTCGGGCCACTTGAGGATGACGCCGTGATGTAGGGTGACATGTTCATCGAAGTTGACATAGAACATCTTGTTGATGGTGCCGCGGACGCATACAGCCTCTGGATTTCTATGTGAGAGATTAGGATAAGGAGAAGATTGTAACAAGACTCACGGAGCTTCTCCAAGATAAGTCGCGCGGTCTTGTGCTTCCAGTCCATCAATTCCTCGGACCGCGAGCGCGCGACCTCTGAAACACAATGAGAGGCGACCTATGTGAATCAACAGAACACATACCTTCGACTCCCCCAATGCACGCAGCCTCCACCCGCATTGCGAACTGATTGATAGTCCCCTTCTGCCCGGTCGCGTGAGCGATGTATTGTGCGATCCTTTCGTTCGAATAGAAGACGTATGGACGGTTGTAGTCGTCGGGCTTGGACCGCACGGCGACCAGGAGGACGTCCGTGCCCGTGCGCACATTCAGTGAGTCCAGCTGTGCAGCACGCGAGGTGAAGTGAAGATCAGCGCGCGCAAAGTCTGATTGAGTAGGATACATACCTCCTTAGACACCTTGTTAAGGGTAGCGCGAACGTCATTGAATGCGTTGATCTTCACGTTCTGGATCCCGTGCTTGCGGTTCTCCCGGCGCTGCTCGAGCTCCTCAACGCGACCCCCCGCGGCTTCGATCTTCTCTTCCTGGGACATGGCGTGCCAGCGCGCGGACAGCTCTTTGATTAACCCGGATGAGACCTTCTTGCGCCCCGACTCGTCCGTGTGCTCTGGTCACGGCCACGTTGTGAGCGGCAACGTGCAGCAGAGCGCCCAAAGCGAAGGACGGGACTTACCGTCGTTACGCTTTGTAGTCTCACGGCTGACGAAGGCGTTCCACAAAGAGATCTTGCGTTGTTTCTCGCGGAGGTGAGGACGTTGCATGATGGCTTGATAATAGTAGCGAGCGCTATGGCTGGGATCGTCCTCGTGCATCTTGACGGCGAGCTCCCACATGACGGCCCGGGCCTCGATTAAGGCGTTCGTGAACTTCTCCTTCTTCTCGTCCCGCCGCTTCTGGAGTTCGCGTTTCTCCGCGCGACTCCGCTGAATGTAAGTCCTGCGTTTGCGTTCGCGCCATGGGAAACGCACGCGCTTGGTGGTGGGTTTGCGGTAGTGGTTGGGAAGGCGGAGATAGACGTCGGGACCTTTCGGGGGCATCCGCGAGAGCTTCAAGTTAGAGCAATACTACCAACAGCTGAGTTGACGTGGCAGGTGTTGCTGAGACCACTTTCCATGTAGGTGAATCACACGTGATCAGAGGCTCGCGTAGATATGTACAGTACAGACAAGATACATGATAATGCAGAGTCAATATCCCGGGAGCTCAATCGCTCGCCACAGCTCCAAGGCGTCATGCGTGCCCCAACCCAAAGAGAGGCCCATGTGATGGGTGAACTGCTCGGGGGACTTTGCATGAGCGAGGATGCGGAGGACCATCCAGACGTCCTCCTCGGTCGCCCCCGACGCGTGAAGTAGACGCTCGGCCGCCCGCCCGAAGTAGACGGGCAAGTCGCGCGCATTGTTGCCGGTGGCCGACGGCGGCGGCCTCAGCATGCCTCTGAGAGCTCGAAGCAGCTGTCTGCCTATGCGTCGCACTGAGTGTTAGTTGTATGAGAGCAAAGCGGAATCTACAACGTACCTGTCTCATTGGTAGGGGCACCGGGAAGAGGGCTGCAGTCGCCCACCTCCTCGAACAAGTGCTCGCCCAGGTCATCGAACCCGTTGTCGCTCGGGCTGCTCGGAGGCTCGGGAGGGCGACTTGAGGGGCCCTTGTGGTGCGTGGTGCTCGACGGAGTTGTCGTTCGGCTAGGGGGCTTGACCGGAGAAGGCGGGGTCGACGAGGACGACACCTTGGTCGGTAGCACCAAAGTGACCTTCTTGGAAGAACGCTGCTTCGTGGGAGAGGGCTTCGTGGGAGAGGCGGAGCTCGAGGACGAGGCCACGGGGGGCTGCTTGACAGGGCTCGGGGTGCGGCGCGAGTTGTCGTTGGGGGTCGCGGTATCGGGAGGCGGGAAGACGTAGCCGCGAGGGAGCAGGCCGACGTTGAACCCCGGCTTGTCGAGCATGAACTGGAGGGCTTCAGGGAAGTTCTCAGTGCGGCGGTAGCGGTCTTTCTCCGGGTCCAGGATCTTGAGGATGGTATCCCTAGGCGCAACTGCTGTAGCTCATGCAAGATCACAAGAACGATTTACTCACCATGGGAACCCCACGTATATTCCCGTCTCCTTGCCATAGCGAATAGAGTAATACGGGGGAGGGGTGATCAGTCGCAGCTTGAAGACGGGGCCGTCTCTCCAGTGGGCGAACTGGAGCATCCTGCGTTGATCGCGGGGGTTAACGACCATGAAAACCTCCGCATTGAGGCTATTGACAGCCTCCGCATCGGCGAGTTCTGCGCACACAACCACCAAGGGAACGAGATCCTTGAAGTGCCCGAGCGCAGTGTTGGGCGGGCTGAGAAGGAATCGGTCATCTCAGAGGACGAGCCATAAAACAGCACTTACCGCTCGGCGTCGTAGATTCCCGCATTATCTCCCCCCAGCACGACATAGAATGGCCCTTGAGGTGCCAGGGGATCGTCCTGATACATTTGTGTGGTGATCGAAGCAGGCAGGACGAGGCGTTGGGGTACGACGGGTTCGAGGAGTAGATGGAGGGAGGCAAGGAGAGGTTGGCGCTCAATGCTCGCGCACACTCAGTGTCACTCAGATTCCCCCGCACTCGAGCTCTTGCACACCATCCCCACACCACAGCACACGCGGTCACAGCTATGAGTCATGTTGAAGTAATATATATCATCTTGCATTGTCATTCGGTGATACACGCGATGCTACGGAGGTTCTGCGGAATGAGATGACTGCTCAGGTGCACGTCTGGTGCTGATAAGCGTGCGTTGCACATGTGCATCTCGTGTTCGTGTTCGCATGCATTCTGCTCATTCGTGCAAACCTCGCGCCTTGCCACTTCAACACTACTGCAAAAATACAAAAATCTAGAGGTAACACTTGCTACCTGCGTACTTCGAATGCAAGATCCATTACAAAAACATCTTCACACAAAATGATCTTCCTGTCATGTATGTCATGTACGAAGGCTTGCTAAGAACTCTAGAATGCCTGTCACCTCCTCGTGCACATCGTCGCTCTCCTCAAGCGATATCTCATCCATCTCATTCTCACGCGAGATCATGCCATCCTCCACCGATGTGAGTTGCGAGAGGCCGGGTTCGGTCGCGGAAGGGCGGGTGGGGGGATTGCCGGGTGGCTGCGAAGGGTCTTCCATCTCGGCGTCGCCGGACGCGCACCCCGGATGCACCCCAGGGGTGGGGTTGCCTGAGAATCCTTCCGTTGTGTACATACGGTAGAGGTACGCCAAGTTGCGCGCATTGGCAGCGCGGCGGTGCTTGATGTACCTCGAGAGTGCTCCATACAGGCGGCTGCCCTGCTGCCTTGCACTCTGCAGGACGTTCTTGAAGAGCTCTTCTTCGTCGCGGATGTGTGTATGAAGGCGCCGCGCCTCCCGGTTGACGTTCACAATCTCGTCGCGTGCGCTCGCGAGCCGTCGAGCGACGCGCATGCACTCGCGCACAGCCGGTGTCGACCACGGCTTGTCTCGCAAATCGTTCCGTGTGTCGCGCAAGAGTGTAAACTCTTCCAGGAACGTATAGTGCGATACCTTCGTCCAGTCGAGTGTCTCGCGCGGGGGTTCTAACGCCTGCGCGGCCGCGTTGTATTCCTTCACGGCGTTCCGGATCGCCTTGCAACGCCTCTGGAGGTTTTTGGCGATGTACGTGCGCATGCGATAACCTGTTCGATCGGCGATCAGCAATCGAGTGCGGGGTATTAAGAGGTAAGGTACGAGCGCCGGGGAGGCGAGATCGGGGAATTCACCTGTCTGCGCGAGATTCATCTTGTGCAATTCAAACAGTCGCTGGATCACCAAGCGCTGCAGCTTGCCGAGCGCGCGCTGGTACTTGCGGGTTCCGATGTATTGAAGAGTCTCCTTGTACGCGCTGTCCCCCGGCGTCCAGCGATTTGTGATGTTCATCGCCATCTCCATTGCTGAAATCTCGCCGCTGAGGTTCTTCTGCCGTTCGCGGAGGAAGCGGCGTCGAGTTTCGAGCTTCCGGGTCGCTGAGAGATCGCCGTCATAGTCGGTCGGGCCGATCCGTGGCTGCGACCAAGTGAGTGTGGCGGCGTCGGGTGCCTTAGCGTAGAACCGGCGGGATGTCTCCGCAAGCTCGGCGCTACCAGATACCGGGTCAATCACAAGCGAAAGCAAGATGATGGCGACTCACTCCACAGAGCGGAGTTCCTGCAGAGCCTCGACGTACGCGACAGCGTGGAGGTTGCTCTCGTCCTCATCGCGTAGGTTCTCGAAGTAGAGGCGTTCCTCCTGATGAAAGGCGGTGATGTCCTCCATCGTGAGGTGGAGGGACTCGAGGGCCTTCTGCAGCGCGGGAGCGTCTGTTTGAATAATGTCGAGTGCCTGGACGAGATTGTTGTACAGCATGAGCGCCAGATTGCCGTACTTCTCGTGATCCCACTGTTGAAAGTAGAGATCAATCAGAGCCCAGCGCCGATATGGCGATGCATATCGGATCACCGGGGCAAGCTGATTCGAGCCGCTGAAAACGCGCTCGGCGGTCTCAAGATCTTCGAGCCCGACTCCAGAGATCGTGCGCGGGTGGTTTGCGACCTGGCAGTCGTACGAGTGCGAGTACCCGTGGAATGAGTTGACGCAGAATCGAATGTTGCGGGCTTTGACGAGCGGGCCGAGGGAGCTTCGCCCGACGGTATCCTTGAACGCGCACCCGATATCGTAGCCGACCAACAATTTGCCGCCGAGGGTCTCGATCGCCTTCGCAATGATGGCGAGCGGGTACTTGGCTCTGAGAACAATGGAAGTCAGTCCCGGATCACCTCAGGCCGCGGGTAGCTCGTCAGCTTACAGTTCGCCACTCCGGACCATGTCGACAATCCAGAGGACCAATCCATGTCGACAGACACAGATGAATACTCCGGTCTCGTCGTAAATTGTCCACATACGCTTGTCTTCGGCACTCGCCGCCTTCCAGTTTGTCGCGCATGCGCCTGGCGTGTCGGTCTTACCGTCAGTCGGATCGCCTTCGCCTTCGCCCTCCCCCTCGTCGTGCTCGTCGTCATCGGCGTTGTCGTCCTCGCCCTCTCCATCAGATGTATCCGCCGCGCGAGGTACGAGATTGACCTTCGGCTGATGGTGGCGTGCCTTGACCTCGTTCGCGTACTTGTTGACAAAGTCGCGTGGGAGGAAGTAATCGCTCTCGAACTCACGGGTATCACCGGCGGTGCGGCTGCCGGTTGATGCCATCCGCTTGAGAGAGTTGTTCCCGTCTATGCAAATCATCCTCGCGAACGTTGGGGGAGCCTCCCCTTCGACCTGTAGTCCTTGTAAATCCTGAAATACATACTGTGCCAGTGGAAGGAGCAGTACCTCGTACGAGCACGCGGGACATGCGTGTTGAGCGCGCCAGTCCGTCTTGTCGCGCCCGAGCGCTCCCATCACTCTTTTCATTACCAGGCGCTGGATTTCGAGATAGATATCAAATGCATCGGCTATCGCAGACCGATAGAGCGGTCGGTAGGGAATCTAATCATATGCTGAATATGAATACAGCGAGGAAAGGATGAGAACGGACTTGAACTCACATAGTAGAGATGGCACAACAATTTAGTGAACGCCTCAGCACTGAACGAGGCCTTCACAAGTTTGAGCAATCGAAATAACTCCAAAGTCTTGAAGGAGATCGCGATGGATGGGTGGACCGGGGTATTGCCGAGGTACCCGTGTCGTACGAGCGCCTCTGCAGCACTCCGATCTGCGGGGCGCGAGATGTTCGCCGAAGTAGCCGTTGTGTAGATGTCGAGGACGTCAATCGAGAAGGCATACTCGGGATCGGCTTCCGTGTCGGAGGTCCTGGTCGCAGTCGGATCACGCCATTCCAGATAGGCGTCGACGAGGGTCGGGAGCAGCGGCTTCCAGTTGCTATGTACTTTCTCTCGCCGCTGTCTCCAGGTCCTAGCGTCCCTACGATAACGTTTACCAGAACTAACAACAAGTTGTATCAGTTCCTTACAGTCACACCGCGAAAGAACGTACTAAGCATCCATGATGTCACGGATCGCATAGGTGATGGCGGTGATGTCGTCGGCACGCTCGCCCGGATCGTCTACCCAATCGTTGTCGTCATCTTGATCGCCCACGAGGAACTCCTGGGCGTCT
The DNA here is from genome assembly GCA_001304625.1 of Trametes sp. AH28-2. NCBI lineage: Eukaryota > Fungi > Basidiomycota > Agaricomycetes > Polyporales > Polyporaceae > Trametes > Trametes sp. AH28-2. The sequence goes on from LJJJ01000264.1 coordinate 37,405, forward strand.
TGCTCCATGGAAGGTGGCGGTGTCTCGCCTCGGAGGTCAGCCAATGCGCGCACGGAATCCGTGCCAAGCCCTGTAAAATGTGTTAATCAAGACCCGAACGACCTTGCAGACACCCCGCATACCTCGGATCGTGTCGCTGTACTCCTTTTCTACATCCCGCTGCTCTTGCTCGATCGCGCGCAGGCCCTTACGGCGCTCTGAGATGGACCTGAGAAGCTCGCGGGCACCAGGGTGACTTTGCGCGACTGGATGTGTCCGTGGACCAGCCACACGGACTTGGCGCGAGACACCGCCGGTCACTCTCTCCACGGGCATGGCAGCTTGAACAGTCTTTGGGGGAAGATTACTATCAGCACTACTAATCTGTGGGTTTATGTACCGCGCGCATACCCGGGCTCGTGGCAAGCGCGTGCTGTGGAAAAATGCGGAGTTATGCACTGTGGACGGTCTTGATCGCGGAAGCCCTGCTACTGGCAATAGACATTCGGCCAGTCAGTGGATGTCATCGACACGCGAGTGAACGCGATTCGCGGAGATAGAGCATAGCGATATCAGATAACCGAATGAACGGTTGCACGCACTACATGATCGGTGCGCACATCTTCACAGTGGTGCGCGCGGTCCTAGGGCACAACGCGCGATAGCGCGCTGTGTGTCACTGGTGAGGACGTGAGCTGCTGCGATGGATGGCGAGGGGAGCCTTTGCCTGGGCGGAGGGCAGTCTCGTAGATTTGCGATCTGAGATCGCGGCTCTGATGGCAGGGGACACGTGTCTGACCCCGCGCCCATCAATTCAAGCCGCGCAGCGTGCGGCACCCCTCCTCCGCCTCACTCTATGGTTCAATGCTACAAAAACACTTGTATAATACTCACCAGCACCGTCCGACGACTGCCGGCGCGGCGCGCGGGCAGGGAGGAACCGTCGCACAACAGTGGCATTGAAAGGCGCCCCGGCGCGGGGCGATCACGATCTCACTCGGCTAAACACCGCGTATTGATGGCGGAGTTGCCCCGGTGCCTGTGGCACGCGCGCGCACTCGCTTGCGGCGGGCGGTAAGGGACTGGCTACTAGGTGTATTTATTTTACAATATGTAGTGGGATTGGGGCGCAGAAGGAGTGGCAGGGGAATAGGAAGGCGCGGGGGAGGGGCGGGTGGTACCCCATTCCTTCGCCGGTTTGGGGTCATGCTCGACTTTAAGAACAACTGTATACACCTCGACGGCAAGGCGTATCCAGCATTGTCGCGAACCCAGGTGATCGATGCACTGAAGAAGCGCGGGACGATCGCCCGCACTCGCGAGCACTCTGCAGCGAGCGGAGTATCGCCCGCGCATGCCAACCCAACACGAATCTCTTGACTCCCGACGTCGCCGCCGGATACGACCATCGTACTGGCGGCTGCGCGAGCCGACCCGTCCGCACCGGATTGGTCCCAGGTCGCTACCTGCGCCACCGATCCGCGGGGCGGCCAGGGCTCGGTGAGCGAGCTATACAGTCCGCGCGACCACACCGCGATACGTAGCGAATTCCTATCTGAATTCGCTGACCTCTTCCAGCCCGTGCCCCCGGGCCTGCCCCCACTGCGCGATATCAATCATACGATACCGCTGATCGATCCGGGGAAACGATACAATTATCACTTGCCTCGATGCCCCGAAGTTCTCCGGGAGCAGCTCAACCACAAGATTCAGAAGTACACCTCCTCGGGATGGTGGGAACCCAGGCCCGCCGCTCAGGCAGCGCCTCTTCTATGCGTCTACAAGAAGGATGGTACGCTACGTACCGTGGTAGACCTTCGACAGCGAAATGAGAACACCATCCGCGATGTGACCCCATTTCCCGATCAGGACCAGATACGCAACGATGTTGCTCGAGCCCCGTTCCGCTCGAAACTTGATATGTCTGACACATACGAACAGACCCGTATCGTCGACGAGGATGTCGCCAAAACGGCGTTCGCAACGATCCTCGGAACCCTAGTTAGCCATGTCATGCAACAAGGCGACTGTAACGCCCCATCTACATTCCAGCGGCTCATGACTCATGTCTTCCGGGAACGACTAGGGAAGACTATCCATGTCTACCTCGACGACATATTTATCTTCACCAAACCCTGGAAGAGCACATTGAGAATATTCAATGGGTATTTAGCAAGCTCAGGGAACAACGATTGTTCCTGAGTGCGAAAAAGGTCGACATCCTGTCGTCCTCCATGGACTGCCTGGGCCACCTTGTCGATGACCGCGGCCTGCACGCGGACTCGGACAAAATGATCCGTATACGCGATTGGCCGGTGCCACGGAACTGGCATGAGGTGCAGCGATTCCTTGGACTCGTCCAATACCTCGCGCACTTCATGCCGGATGTGTCCGCGTACACCGGACCGTTATCCTCGATGATGCGCAACGGGCAGTTCTTCTATTGGCGGCCTCTCCACCAGAAGTGCTTCGACCAGATCAAGGTCCTCGCGTGCAAATCACCGATCCTCCGCCCCATCGACGCCGACCATCCTGATCCACTATGGGTTGTCACCGACACGTCCTACAGTGGAGTCGGCGCCATGTATGGCCAGGGTCCGACATGGGAGACTTGCCGCCCCGCCGGCTTCATGTCGAAGAAGTTCACCAGTGCCCAGTTCTCGTACTTCACGTTCGAACAAGAAGCGCTGGCGGTCGTCGAAGCATTGCTTCGGTGGGAGGACAAGCTCATTGGGCGTCGGTTCACCATCGTGACTGATCACAAGTCGCTGCGATTTCTCAAGGAGAAACGCAAGCTCATACCTCGCCTCCAACGTTGGATGGAATACATCGACCGATTCAGCTACGACATCCTGTGGGTCGAGGGCACATTGAACCGGGTAGCGGACGCACTGTCCCGGTACTACAGCCACGAGGAGGCCAACGCCCCGCACGCCCCGTACGACCTAGTATCGGCGGACGCCCGGCTGGACCCCGATGGTGACACGCTCAATAGCGACCGCATAGTCGAACTACGGGCTGTGCGAGTGGAAGACCACCACGAACCCCACGAACTCGAAGCACATGAAATGGCACGACACGCCCCGCTCTCGGAGCCTGTACCGGTGAGCAACGACGACCCCGCGGCGATCGATTCCACAGGCCATGGGCCCGCGCTGGAGGATCTCCTTGGCGAGACCGTCAATGTGCGAGCCCTGGCCCGGGACGCCTATGCTCATGATGTGTTCTTCAATAAAATCCTCCTCACCCCGACGGAACACGCCCGATTCCGCGTCGAATCGGGGATAGTATCCCATTTCAGTCGCAACGGCAACTGGGTGCTGTGCATACCAAAGACGTTTCATGGCCGACGTCTGCTTACGGAGATCGTCACTACACAAGCGCACAGCGCACTGGGACATCTCGGCTACCGGCGTACCAGTGACTACATCCGAAGGTGGTTCTGGTGGCCGAGTATGGGGGTGACGATCGAGCGGTTCTGCCGTTCGTGCGGTATGTGCCAGACGACTAAATCATCCACTCAACCACCCTCGGGACTACTGCACAGTCTGCCTCTTCCGGAGCAGCCATGGGACTCCATAGCGATGGACTTTGTCGGCCCATTCCCGGAATGTGACGGACACGATTACCTGTGGGTAATTGTCGACCGCCTCACGGCCACGGTACACCTACTACCGACCACTACAACGGTGCGCGCTTCGGCGTTAGCATGGCTGTTCCTCCGGGAGGTCGTGCGACTGCACGGGCTCCCCTCGTCCATAGTCTCCGATCGCGACTCCAAATTTATATCCCGATTTTGGCGGGAAGTCCATCGACTACTGGGCATTAAATTGCTAATGTCCACCGCATATCACCCGCAGACCGACGGAACATCCGAACGCGCTGTCCGTACGGTTTCGCAGATCTTGCGTGCATTAGTAACGCCTGACCAGCGCGACTGGGCCCGTAAGGTGCCCATGGTCGAATTCGCCATGAATTCGAGTCGTAATGCGTCGACGGGATTTGCACCGTTCGAGCTGTCTGGCGGATACCTACCGCGCATGATCAAGTCGCTCGCGCGCGAACCTGCTCTGCCGGGTATCAACGAATTTGCGGAGCGAGCTATTGACTATCTGCACCAGGCTCATGACGGGTTGATCGCGAGCCGCGTCGAGCAGACGCACCACGCGAACCGCCGTCGACGATCCGAGGACTCTGGGCCCCATCCGCGATTTGCCGTGGACAACTACGCCTACCTCTCCACGGCGAATCTCAACCTACCCAAGGGGCGTGCTCACAAGCTTCTACCGAAGTTTGTAGGGCCGTACAGGATTGTACGTGCCCATCCTGACAGCTCTAACTATACGTTAGAGCTACCCGACGCATTATTACGTCGAGGCATCCGACCCACATTCCACATCTCCCGACTCCGCCCGCACGAGCCCAACGACGATACGATGTTTCCGCATCGCGACGTTCAGGTGTTCTACAATTTCGGGGAAGATCCGGACCGCGAATACCTCGTTGATGAGATACTTGCACACGAGTGGAAGGGAAACACGGTTGTTTTCCTAGTGCAATGGGCAGCGGGGGACACAACATGGGAGCCCTGGCTCCACGTCAAAGACCTTGCTGCCACGGATCGATATTTCGAAACGCTAGGCGTAACCGACTGGCGGAAACTGCCCCGGCCAGTCGAGCAAGCGATCCGGCCACCGAACACGACCGCCGCCGGGGACGTCGCCACCGTTGAAGGAGCATCGGCGCCTGCCGCACCCCAAGCACCGCCGTCAGGCACCGGGAACGCAGGCGCAGTGCCTGGAGAGGTTGCCTCCGTGGGGGTTCGGCGCACAGCCCGGACGCACAAACCTTGCGTGCGCACGTCCTGAACGTTAGGCGCCGGTCTCGGCCATTGCCGAGGAACTATGCAGTTCCTCAGCCACCGCGGTTCGGCGCCCCGAACTGCTGGGTCAGCGCTCGGCCTACGCTCGCTCTTGCTCCATCAGAAACAAAGCACTCTACTCCCAAAAATGGCTCCTCCCTCCCGAGACACCGACAACGCGCCGAAGCCAGTCGATGCAGCTTCTGGCGCACCTCCGCCGGCCCGGGGTATCCATCCGGATGTCCCTCCCACTGGCGACCTCACGCGACCCTCCCTGTGGCCGTGGACATGGAACACCCGAATCGGGGCAATCGTCCATGCTCAGGGTTGTGCGATATGCGATGCATACGCTGACCACCTCGAGCTCGAGCGCCGGCTCAAGATCAACTCGCTGACGCGGGCCAAAACCGAGCGTCAGAGCTTCTACGCTTCGGCGCAGTGGCGCTCAGGGTACGACCTAGGCAACCACCACGGGCGCGCAGACGCACAAGCGCTTGCGTCGTTCGACGCGGGCCGCGAGATCGCGCGTTTAAACGCGACCGTTCGGTCCCTCCAAAACCGCTGCGACGTGCTCGACGCGGAACTCACGAGTACGTGTCTGGCGAGTGGGATCGACCGACCCAAAATCAGGGTACCACGACCTGTCGAGCGACGATGACGACGACGATGAGGCGGATGCGGTGCCGATGGCAGGCGTCAGGCCTGACCGCGGAGCGCGATCGCGTGCCCGCCCGCCGGTCGCAGAAGTGGAGCGTGCTATTCGTGCCCACCACGAGCGACGGACTAACCGCTGGCGCGAGCACGAAGCTGACGTCAAGCGATTGCGCCAGGCGGCTCTCGCGTCTCGGGGCACTACGGCAATCACCTCAGGTGCATTGCCTAGTACAGCCATAACGAGGACTACGCCGATGTCAACGACGGCCCCCCCCCGCGACGACCGACCACCGCCCCCGCGAGACGGCGGGGCCCCGCACGCTGACGCCGCGACAGACACCGCGGCGACTAGCGCCATACCCACCACTCTGGCCGGGCGACGCGCCGCCCGTCATTCCCGCGCGTCGTGAGCGTTCTCGCTCCCGGTCGCGATCGCGTACGCGCGCAGTACGCCGTGACAGTGCCAGCGGCGAGCGATACCGCCGCCGCTCCCGATCGCGCAACGACCGTCGCCACGACACCGACCGCCGCGCACCGTACTACATGGGTGGATCGCCTCATCACGATCGCCCTCAACGGCAACGTGAATACTCGCGCGACCCGTCCCCGGCGCGCCTTCGCCGTCGCTCGCGCTCCCCGGCATACCACAATGACGCCGCCACGGCGGCCCCGTATCCTCCGTACAGGCCCTACTACGCCGCGCCCCCGACTTACTATCCGCTGCCCATGGGCCTGGCTCAGGGGGGGAGGGGTAGTGGAGCGCCGATGCCTATGTACAGCGACATGGCGTACGGGTATGCACCGCATGCGCCCTACAACACAGCGGCAACACTGGTCGACCGATACGCACCCGTCCCGCGGCACAACGACACGCCAGCAGCTGGGCCCAGCTATTGGTCAGAAGCCGGGCTGCCTACGGGATCCAGCTACCGCCCAGAAGCCGGGCCAGGCACGTCCTGGGAGCGCGGACTCGAATTGAGCGTGCACGCACCCCAGGAACGACGGGATCGCACTACATCCCGGAATCATGGAATTGAGTCGAGCACCCACGCACCTCAGGAGCGGGACCCGGACTCGACTGGCCGCGCGGACCGTGCCCGACCGTCGCTGGGCGAGATACTGCGGTACCACGCCGGGAACGCGCCCCACATCCCTAACTCGCGGGACGAACTGCGCCATGTCATGGACGTGGCCCGTAATCGGACAGCCGCCGGGCTCACTGCAGTAGCAAAGCTACGTTACTGGATGAGCGCGCGGCAGGGCAGCGACCTCGGCAACTCCGAAGTCGAGCGCGAGCTCCGCTCCTACCGAGTCCCACAGTGGTTCCGGGACGAATACGAGAACCCGCGCACAGCGAAAGATCGCAAACGAGCGATGCACCGGGAAGCCGGACTCACGGTGGCCATACCGGACCCAACGGACCCGCTGAGCAAGTGGGTGCGGTACGTCAACTCGGGCGACCACGTACTGAAGCGACATGCGCGCCGAGATCCTGAAACGGGACTTGCGCTGGTATCCGACGTGCGGGGATACATCAATGCCAACCTGTAAAAACTCACAATAGGGTGCCTTACTGTGCCCCTAGCTCCAAGTACACTGAACCGAGCTTGTATTGATTGCCTCCCACCTAGCGCCCGCTATATGGTGACTCGCCATATCTAATTACATGTATCTAATCTAGGCGCGCGACTCGCGTGGCGACTCTATTCCGATAATCCCGGACTAGACCGCGAGCGTGCATATGCGCACGCTCGCAGTGGGACAAGGGATCGCGCGTATTCGCGCAACCCTTACACTCTCCCCTCCTAGACCCGAGCCAGGGTCTGTCGTTCAACAGCGGTAGTGATGGGGTAGAGGGCCGCAAATATTAGCGGCCATTACGCCTTATCATACAAGGGCGGACGACCTGGCGTTGGTCGTACCCCGAGAACTCGTGGGTACGAGTCGTCAGGATTAAGGACACAACGCGCGACGACTGCGATGCACCCATGAAGGGGTGTACCACTGCGTCGCTGCGAATATGCAGCTGACGTCAGTGTATCGCAAATATGAGCGATAGTATGCGAGGTTCGTCTCGGCGCGTTGCACTACGGTGATGAGACCAGAATGTGGCTGACAAAGGAATGGCACAAGCGGGATTCGAACCCGCGACCTCCAATAGGCGCTGTGGTGCTCTAGTCCACTGAGCTATTGTGCTGTGGTCAAACCTAGCTATAACCACCGTGGGTTCTAATTCACTAGGTGTCCGGGACTTCAACCTTTCGCAACGCAAACGCAAATCAAACTCAGAACGCAAGCGATTGAAGCCCCATCATCCCATCCCAACTTTGAGATGTTGACCTCCTGGTCAACCACTTCTAGCTCTTTCGAGGGAGTCCCGACTCTCGATAGAAGAGAGTCTACCCCCGCGGTGGGCTCCAGATGATGAGACCAGAATGTGGCTGACAAAGGAATGGCACAAGCGGGATTCGAACCCGCGACCTCCAATAGGCGCTGTGGTGCTCTAGTCCACTGAGCTATTGTGCTGTGGTCAAACCTAGCTATAACCACCGTGGGTTCTAATTCACTAGGTGTCCGGGACTTCAACCTTTCGCAACGCAAACGCAAATCAAACTCAGAACGCAAGCGATTGAAGCCCCATCATCCCATCCCAACTTTGAGATGTTGACCTCCTGGTCAACCACTTCTAGCTCTTTCGAGGGAGTCCCGACTCTCGATAGAAGAGAGTCTACCCCCGCGGTGGGCTCCAGATGATGAGACCAGAATGTGGCTGACAAAGGAATGGCACAAGCGGGATTCGAACCCGCGACCTCCAATAGGCGCTGTGGTGCTCTAGTCCACTGAGCTATTGTGCTGTGGTCAAACCTAGCTATAACCACCGTGGGTTCTAATTCACTAGGTGTCCGGGACTTCAACCTTTCGCAACGCAAACGCAAATCAAACTCAGAACGCAAGCGATTGAAGCCCCATCATCCCATCCCAACTTTGAGATGTTGACCTCCTGGTCAACCACTTCTAGCTCTTTCGAGGGAGTCCCGACTCTCGATAGAAGAGAGTCTACCCCCGCGGTGGGCTCCAGATGATGAGACCAGAATGTGGCTGACAAAGGAATGGCACAAGCGGGATTCGAACCCGCGACCTCCAATAGGCGCTGTGGTGCTCTAGTCCACTGAGCTATTGTGCTGTGGTCAAACCTAGCTATAACCACCGTGGGTTCTAATTCACTAGGTGTCCGGGACTTCAACCTTTCGCAACGCAAACGCAAATCAAACTCAGAACGCAAGCGATTGAAGCCCCATCAACGGCGCGAGCGTATGGTATATACAAACGAGGGAATACTCGACGGGGCCTATGCGCCCATGTCGGTATCCTCGTACGGAGGGGGGGCCTCGCTCTCGGGCTCCTGCGGTGGTTCTCGACGCGCCTCCGGACTATCATTGACGGTAGTCGGAGGCGGGGGAGGTGGGGCATCATTGGAAGCCTCGACCTCCATGTTATCCGTCGCCTGAGCGGCGGGCTCCGAGGATGTGGATTCTTCACGGGGAGCCGGTACCGCTGCGATGGGCGGTATTGCGAGCTCGCCCGTGGGGGTAGTGGTATTGGGGGCAGGGGGCGCGGCTGCTAGCGGGGTAGCGTTGGCTCCCGCGATGACGATCGGCGGCGGCGGGGTGTAGATGTCGGGCGATATGGGAACGTCGCCGACGTCGTTCAGAGAGTTGATCCCCGGGAATACCAATGCGGTATCCTCGGGCATCATCCCATTCTGCACCGCACGGGACCGGTAGGCGGCGTCGCGGTGTTCGTTGGCCCACTCGGCCGTTATACCCAATAACGCATACCACCGAGCAACGTGGAACAGCGTCAGATGAGCGCTGCCCAGGTTGCCGGGGTACCTCGGCGAGGCGGGCGTGTTGCCCACCACGTACAGTCCGGCGTGGACCACATGCTGGTACAGCCCCTGCACCGAGAAGAGCTCATTCGTGAATGCAATCCACCGCCCGCGGTCTTCCACGGACGTGTGGCGAGGGATTGGTCTCCGAGCCATCTGGTGGTACTCGACGTGGGCCAAGTTTGGCCGTCCGTCGGCATCCCGGGTCATCCACGTCGGTATTCTACCGGTGTGGATGCCCATCCAGTCTCGCAGCTCGGTGGCAGGGGCGTCCACGCGAGGCTGGTTGACTCTAACGCGTGCCGGTCGCTCCGCTTCGCGTGGAGCGTTGGGGGCGGTCGTCGATCGGCCTCTCCTTCCGACAGGTACCGGAAGGTGGCCTGTGTGCATGGGCACCAGTCCCGGCGGCGTATATGCCGCCGGATGACCGATAGTGGCCAGCGGGGGTCTCCGGTCGGGGTTGCGCCACGAGTCCAGCAATATGTGCAGGCCTCGCACGCCAGTGAGCGCGGGGTTCTCGTTGATCTGGGCGAGGAGGTGCTGGATGCGGGAGCGCGCTTCGCCCATATCCGTGGCCGCGGCATCCATAAGACGCTGGGCCTGCGCCTGCGTCACTGGTACGAAATTGTACCAATGATTCGCTAGCCGCGGGTCCGAGTCGCGGGGAACGGCGAGCAATTCATACGGCCATCCCGCTATCCGCGGGACGTCGTCGCGGCGCGTCCCCATAGAAGGAGCGGAAGTGCGGGAGTGCGGTTGCGGCGGGCGGGGAATTCCCCGACGATCGCTCCGTCCAGACTGGCGGTCCGCCAATCTGCGGATCCGCTTGGAGTCGACTACCTCCTCCTCTGAGGAGCACGACAGATCCACCATAGGGTGGTCCCTGTCGGCTGACCGGGGTAATTGTACTCGGGGAGCCTCGGGCGACGAAGTTGTCGCCCGAGGCGCCGAGCTTCCGGTGGTAGCGGCTGGGCCCGCTGAGGGGGGTGCTCCTCGGAGTGGGAAGGTGAGGGAACTCGGCGGCGGCGGGAGCAGCGACCCGGCTTCTCGACGATCAGTCGACCGCCCATATGCGGCCGACGTCGACGGCGACGGTCGGTCATAGCCAGACGAGCCTCCTGCGCCCGGCCGCGACCGTTGCGCGATCTCTCGTCGCGCCTCTTCGTGTTGTCGGGCGAGCCTGTCACGCTCGCCTCGCAACTCGTCGACGAGGCGGCGCGAGTTGTTGCGCTCGGTCCGATAACGCTCGGCACGTTCGTTGCGTTCTTCCGATGTCTTGCGCGTTTCTTCAAGCTGTCGCGTCAGCTCCTGGATACGCTGCTCATTCGCAGCGTCCCTTCCCCCTTCGGAGCGAACATGCTCCTGAAAGTATTGCCAAAAACGCGTTTGCAACTGGGCATGTACGCCCAGCTGCGCATCGCGGAACGACTGTTCCCCTTGTGCAGCCTGGAAATGTCGGAGGAACTCCGCGCACACCGGGCAGCCCGCGGGGTGCGCGACGAGCAGATGCTGCTCGGGCACCGGAGCCCAGTTCAAAGGCCTGCCCATGGGCATGAGCGGGGGCATTCCGAGCGCCATCTGCTCGGCGCCGTGCGACTGAGAGACCGCCCCGACTAGTGCCGTGTTTGGCACCACCGGGGAGTACTGGGAGGGGTGCCCGAAGTTCGACGCGTACGGCGTGAACGTTGGATTTGAGGAGGGTGGGTACCCATAGGAAGGCTGCGCCATATACGGCGCCGCCCCTCCGTAGGGGTGAAGGGGAATGGGGTGCGATGCTTGCATAGGGTAGGGGATCGGGGCTTGCCCCGCGGTTGGTGCGGGGGCTTGGCCTTGAGGGAGAGACGCGGGCGCATCCACCGCCATTTCGGCGGTGGTGGCTGGCGGCGGCTGAGCCGTGGTCGGCGGGCTCGGCGGTTGTTGTTGCTGGTGCGGGGCGTCCATGTCGGGTGGTGGCGTCGAGGAGGTAGTGGTGTAGCAGAGAGGTGAGTGAGGCGGCTGAGGTCGAGCTGGCGATTTCGCCAAGTCTCGTCAGGGCCGGTAGGCGGAAGTCGGGAAGCGCCGGCGGGGTTCGAATCTGAGTACTCGACGCGTCGCCTCGCGTCGTCCAGTCTCGTGATCGATTCGCGGTCGCTACCTCGGACCGGTCCTGTGGCGGTGTTGGCGCTACTCGTCTGTCCCAGTTTGGGACCGAGTACTTCAATCCCTAGACGGTAGTCGGTCGCTGTCCGGCGCGAGCATGAGCGGATAAGCTCATGCTCGGGGCTTCTTAGGAAGATGGCGCCACGAAGGCACGCCCATTAGTTGCAGGTACTCGTCCAAAGCGGCGAGTTCCTTGCAGTTGTCATATGGTTCCCAAGTATGGTCGCCTTGCGTCCAACGTACGTGGAAACGGCAATTATTGCCGTCCCATTCGTGTCCAATTATTTCGTCTACCAACCATTCGGTCTCCTCGTCGAGCCCGAAGTCATAGAATGCCTGTGCGTCACGATGCGGGAATATCGCATCGTCGTTGGCCTCGTGTCTACGCAATAACGAGACATGGAACCGTGGATGTATACGTCTATCCCGCAGTTCCGCGGGTAGTTCGAGTACATAGTTAGAAGTGCGGGGTATGCACTCCAGTATCTTGTACGGTCCTATGTATTTGGGGACGAGCTTACGCGCTCGTCCCTTAGGAATGGTCAAGTTCTTGGTGGAAAGATACACCAGATCTCCCACTTCGAACTCGGGCTCGTCCTGCCTATGCTTATTCGCATGGTAGGTTTGTGATATGCGGGCGTCGATAATAGCGTCATGTGCTATCTCGAGATTGGCCCTTGCACGTTGTGCGAATTCTCGCACCCCGGCAAATGGGGAGGAAGTCTTGATACCATTCATAGACCGGGGAAGATACCCGTAGTTCAGCTCGAAGGGAGCGAAGCCCGTGGTGGAACTAGTGGCCGAGTTCAGGGCGAACTCGACCATTGGTAGCTTTTCGTACCAGTCTAATTGATTGGGAGATACCACGGCACGCAGTATTTGCGTGACGGATCGTAT
>LJJJ01000265.1:0-47386 GCA_001304625.1 Trametes sp. AH28-2
CCACTCTACAAACCTCCCTTTATCAAGTGAGTGTTTATTCCGAGTTTTTCCTTAATACCTGCGTCACTTTCGCCGGCAATGGATCCGCCTGCGTCTCTGCTTCGGGTCGCGTAGTATCTGGCTGCTCCCGTGGACCACCCTCCCAGTGAGCCTAGCACCATTGGAGCGGAGATAGATTCTTCTCAGCAATCCATATACGGTATAAGCTGTGAAGGTAGCACTTACCCCTTCGGGATTGTTTGCCTGCGCATTCGCGGCGGATGTGCCTCCATCAGATATCTCGTCTGCGGGCGAGGGAGAATCGACTTGTACGCCTGCCTGAACACGCTGCAACTCCAGCGGGTGGATGTATAGGGCGGTGTCAGCCATGGTGGTGGAATGCGAAGGCAGGAAGATCGCAGAGGGCTGGCTGGACGTGGGAGGTGCGAGCTCCGAGTCGCAAAGGCGACTCCACTTGATCTCCCACTGTTGAGAGTATACGCATACCATAGACTCGGAGTCTCGTGGGAGGCACATGTATCGATCCAAGTGAGGGAGAAGCACGAACGTGTGAGCTATCCGCCTCATCCCGGACCCCGACACGATTTGCCAGTGAGGGATACCGCATATTTGAGTATCTGTCCATCGTCACTGGGAAGCGACAGGTGGGCACTGCGAGCGTCTCTCCGCGCTTCTACGAGCCTCAAGGTCAGTCATGTGTACTCTTCAAGTTCCCAAGAGCACCGTACCTTATCAAGAATTCCGAACTTGAGAGATACCGACACACAGGACTTCAACTACCGTGCGCGCAAAGTGAGTACTACGCTTTCGCGGCTCAGTGTATTATAATGCGCTTACGCTGGCAGCAGGGTATCATATGATGAAGCAACTGGAAACGGATGCATGTGAACGGTGGTCGGGTGTTAAGAGGATGATTAAGTTGGACGCCCCAGTCGCAGCGTCTGCGGATGATCGATGGGCGTCTAGTTATCATCTTCCTGTAGTAACATCATTGAATGTATCACCAAAGCATGTAATGCCTTGGCAGATACCCTACGGCAGCAAAAAAGACCTGCAAAGGGACATACGCCTCGAGGTCGACCACTCTCGGCGTGCTGAAGGGATAGGTCTGAACACGGTGCGCGAAGTACTAGTAGCATCATATATCATAGCAGCGGTGGATACCTCGCTTCGCTCTGGTTGTTTCTGTCACTCAGTGCCAGTAAGGTAGAGTAAGGTACGTGTCGATTGAAGAGTTTGGTGCTACAACCAAACAGTGCCAAGCGAAATGGGGAGGAAATTGTATACACACGGTCTATAAGAGTATACACGGATACGGAATAACGATACTCTCCCGACAGAACTCTACGGTACCTGACCCGCAGAAGCACCGTGCCAGAGGCGGAAACTCAATCACGGTCGAGCTTGCGCATAACCCGGCTAAAGCGACGTGGGCGGTACTCCGAGTCGCGCTTGCCCATGCCGGAGCAGCTGCCAGAGCTGGCGCTGGTTGCGGCGGGCGCAGCAGACGTTGAGCTTGTACCAGCGGGAGATCCAGAGGCAGAAGCGGCAGGCGACGCGGAGGTGGAAGTGGGGGCAGAGCCTGACGCAGAGGGGCTGGTCGAAGCACCGTTACCACTGTCCGCGACGAACGAGGCGATGGCGGGGCCGGGGAAAGTGTAGCTCGAGCCGGGGTTGTAGACCTGCAATAGAACGTCAGGCCATCATGCAGAGGACAATAAATTCCGTTACATACGTTGGGGTCGAAGATGCCAGGGTCGGCGTCGGAGTACGCGCCAGGGAAGCTGACGGTCGCGTTGGGCGCGCCATTGCCGTTTCCGCCCACGCGCACCTGGGTGCAGGACGGGTAGAACTCGGCTCCGCCCATAGAGACAGCCAACTGGAGCGCGATGATCTGCAACATCGCGGTAAGTACGATGTGAAACGAGGAGCATGGAACGGAACACCAACCTCATGCCGGATGAGATAGTCGCCGGGGGCGATGTTGCTAGGGAGCTGCATCGAATAGGTCTGGCCGTTCACTAATCGGCCATATCAGTACGCGCAAGGTCGACGCTGCGCGAGCGACTTACTGATGTCCTGCTGGACCCACGTCGAACCGTCGCTCTTCTTGCCCGCCTGGTCGACCTTGAACCACTTCGCGCCCGACGCGTCGAACTTGTCGCACGTCGTGTCCCCGCACGACGCCATGTAGGTCAGCATGGGCCCGGTGTTGTGCGGCCACTGCGGAAACGACAGTCAGCCCGGGGCGCGTGTGCCACGATCGAGAAATGGTACATACGTTGCCGCCGTTGCCGGAGGCCCATGCGAAGGCGACCGTGCTGCCGGGGTTCGCGGGCACCACAAGGGCCGCGTTCTGGGCGTTCTGCCCACATGAGAGGTTGGGGTTGTTCGAGCCCTTTACGGGGTCGACGTCGTTGATCTGCCGGATCGGGCTGTCGCCTGTAGCGCACGGTCAGCTTCCGTGCGTGGGAGTATCAGAGTGCAAGACGAACTTGGGGTCTGGTTGGGGACGTTGCCCTCGTAGGTCTTGCCGTCGATGGCGACGCTCTTGAGGTAGCCGTGGGCAGCGACGTAGGGGAGCGCCGCAAAAAGAGAGAGGAGAATGACTGGAACGGAATGCATCGCGAGAAAATGGAAGGTGAAAGTAGCCGGAGAGTGTGTATGAATGAGTGGCGTACAACGACTGGGGCTGCTCGTCAAGAGCTGGGCCGCGGAAGGAGAGTGAGTGGGTGTGAGTGTGCTAGAGGTACTGCAGCCTTCTCCTGGCAGTTATATATCCAGTGCCGCTTTGCGTGCCAACATCGTTGCGCCTTGGTCAACGAGTATAGCGCTCGGTCAGTGCCCCTTCTTTGGCCCCCGACAATGCGATTTCCGTGTCAAAGCCACTTGTTTCATCTGGAAACCGTCCATTCGCATCGGCGCGGCTGTGGGCACAGCGCCGACAAAGCTGGCGAACGGCGATGGCCAAATGCCGGTACATGCGTTGCGCGGAAGCTCGCCCATCTCCGCTCGCGCACGAGCACACCATGCCTGCGCGCAGCTATCAGAACCCCCCTCGTTCGCCCGGCGAACGTGATGAAGAACACACCTTCATTATAGACAATCACATGTCGGGACTGCAGACTTCCACGAGCCAGGATCGAGCAATGTGCAGCCAAAAGCCAATCACAGACTGCACGCTGATAGCGGGAGGTACAGTAGCCTTCCGTCTCGAGCACAGCATACGCAGCGAGCTGTGCGCGTTCTGGCGGACGAGTGTTGTCTTTAATCGTGTCCGCCGCGGTGTCCGAAACCGTGAGCATCAAAGGGCGCGACCCGGACCGAAGGACGTGGCCCTCCTGGAGGTCCTCGAAGCGGCGTGTTTGGCACGTTGTTTGTAGGCGCCGAGTCTTGCCGGTCCCGTTCACCTAGAATAATCTCTTACCAGGCCATAGTCGTGCTTCGAAGCAGTCGCGCCACGGAAAACGCTTCCTGTTCAACGCAAGTTTGCTGCAGATTGACCGAAGAGACGACCCGTAGTACGCGCGCTGCAGCAAGTCTAAGCTGGATGCGTTGGAATTAATGGTGAAAGCACAGCTGTAGACGACTGCCCCAAACGTGGCTGGAAGATTAGCACCCCAATGTGAACGATGTCCGAATCATACGTCCTTCACCGCATCTTCCAACCAAGCCCACAGCCTGCGTCCGAGCTCTGGGTCGTCGGTCTCCTTCCTCGCGCGGCCCACCCGTGCCCATGGAATAAGGTACTGCGTCCACGCGTTAGCACGCAGGGTCCAACATGTCGCGAGATTACACGGCTGATGAACGCACCTGACCGCCCAGATTCGCGCCCTCCTGCGTCGTTCCCGCGTAGAGCTGCGTGAGCGCACCCATCGGGGCGGGATACAGCAAGGGTTTCTGTCGGATGCGCGCGGCGCGCAAGTCAAACACTCTGAGGGCAGTGCAGCGCGCCATGCACATACCGTGAGACACGCCTCCAACCTCGACCCATGCCGCTGCAGGTCGGTCTTCAGATTGCCCGGGTGGAGGGACACCGACACGATGCCCTGGTCAGCGTACCGCCGGTGCAGCTCGTTCGAAAACACCACATTAGCCTGCGGCGCATGGCGTCCATCAGCGATCGACTGCGCCCATATACAAGTCACGTTGTGAGGCACTCACAAACTTGCTCTGCGCATAGAGCTTCCACGGCGTGCCCCTTTGGAGACGCTGTGGGCCATCCCGGAAGGTGTCAAACTCGAGCCCGGACGTGAAGGCGTGTCCCATGGACGAGGTGTTCATCACGCGTGCCTTCCCGTCTGCAGATGTTTCTGCCGCCGCGATGAGTAGGGGAAGCAGCTGTTGCGTGAGATAGAAATGGCCTGCGCAAACCTTTTCAGTAACAATAAGTTGTTGCAGGCACGAGAGTGGGGTTGCGCACCGATCACGTTGGTGCCGAATTGCATATCGAACCCGTCCTTCGTAGTTTGCTCGATCGGCGGGACCATGACTCCGCCGTTGTTGAACAACACATCTAGCCGCTCTTCCTTGCTAATGAAGGGTGAGCACCGCAGTAAGACGGCCTGCGATCGAGTGTATTCCTAGACGCGCACCTGCGGAATTCGGTGACCGCCTGCTTGATCGACTGCAGATCCGCGAGGTCGAGTCGTAGAAACAAAGCCTCCTTCCCTGTCTCTTTGCGCAGGTCCTCAATAGCTGCGGAAACCCTCTGTTGATTGCGTCCCGCGATATAGACCCTCGCGTTATGGTTCAGGAGCGCCTGCAAGGCGCAACGAATCAGCCGACTCATCTAGAAGAATATCCGTGCAATTGGCTTACCTTCACCGTCTCTTTGCCGATGCCCGTGTTCCCGCCAGTGACGATAATGACCTTCCCAGTCAGGTCGGGTATCTCGCCTACGCTCCACGTCGGCTTGGGAGGGAACATGTTGGTGAACGTGCTGGACATTGCGATTGAGGGAGAGTGCGTGAGCGCGTGTCCGATTCGAGGTGTGAGTGCGTCGCAGCGATCATACGTTGCTCTTCGTCTTGTATACTTCGCAGGGAGGCTCTTGCCGTTGAGATACGCACATGGATGCCGACACTTGCATACACTCGAAAACCCGACCGGGCAAACAGCTGGAACTCAGGGTAGGCCGATCGGACAAGGGCCCTAGCCCGTAGCTATACATAGCCGGTGTCCAATTCCACAACAACTGCGTAACGTACAATCCTGAGATAGCCTGTGTGAGCGCATCAAACATCGCAGGACAGAAGGAACGCCTACCACTTCATGTGCCCGCCCTCGACGTGCGACGATACCATTCACTCATCCTCGTCGTATGCTTCGATCACAACCCCAATCTTCTCCTTCACCGCACGGTCGACAACGGCGCACGCTATGGCCACATCTTGCACGCCTACTCCAACGGACTTGAAGATCGTAACGTCGCCCGCAGTTTGCACTTCCTCTATGGGCCCTTCTCGCGGTATCCAGACGCGTTCTTTCGCCTTGTAGTCGAAGAGCTGGCCAAGCTCGATCAAGTCGGATTCAGATAGTTCGGCGTCGATCAGCTCTCCCGCTTCTTGCTGTATCGTGCGCGTGTCAGTCGCTGCATATATGTTTACTACGCGGACAGGCAGACATACCAGACATGCTGCCTTCTGGTCTACAATGACGGTACCCGCCCGTTTCACGAGATCAGTGTCGATCTCGTGCCTGTGCAGGACGCAGCGTAATGCGTGAGCAGGCGGTATCTCGTACATAGCAGGGACGCTGACGAACATCTCAGGTTTGTACGAGCCAATCAAGCACAGATGGGTGCCCTTCTGCACCAACTTCGACGGGAACAGCGCATGCGTAGAGGATGTGGCCGTGATGATGATATTCGCATGGCTGACCGCCGCGTGGTAGTCTGCTTCATCGTGCTTCCAGTGGGCGCTCGGGATTACCCCAGTGGTCACCCGCACGGAAGGGAAGGTAGAGTCGAGCAGCTCGCGCAGCGTCTCCAGGCGGGCATTACGCGAGCGGTTGTAGATCGTACACTCGCGGATTGATGGGTATGCGGTAAGGAACAGAGCGAGATGCGCTTGGATCTGGGCGCCGGCGCCGATGGCCAGTATGTGTGTCGGCTTCGCATCCGCAGGGAGAATGATGCGAGCTGAGAGTAGGGAACCTAGACGTTCAGTAGGACGATCAGTTGTGATTCAAATACCATATGGAAGCACGGATAGAAACATGTATAGACCCGCGAGCTCAGATGTTGGCAACATGCGATGAGAATTCAAGGACGTGGGAGGGATAGTGCACCACTGCAAAATGCGGGAGGTGCCATGAGTGAAATGAAGAGCATGGTGCCCCCGTTTGCGGCCCAACTGAACCAGTGATACACCCACATCTTTCCGCATCTAAACCTACATCATGTGGGCAAGACCATCATAGAGCATACGTGAGGGCAGTCAGAGGAAGTCTCGGTTGTTCTCATGAGATTATAGCGAGTAGACAAGTGAATAACAAGGATACTGTTCTGAATGTGTTCCGGATCCTGCCGCTTTGACCACACGGTGCAAAACGGAGGACGTGACACTTCCCATTCTGGCGATGCGTCCGCTAGGCTGAAGTTGCGGTGGGAGCGGGACACGGCGCACTTCGCATCGCAATTGTCCCTCTCGCATGGAACGATGCGCTCACACACGGGCAGCTAGATACCCCACTTGCAAATGTATTTCGGGGCCTACAGAGAACATCTTGAAATGCAATATCGCGGCGAACACGTCCGGATCTGATAAACGCGTCCTGAACGAGCACGTCCGACTCACGTACATGAGGCTTCAGGTGCTGAGCAGGTCGTGTGGATCAACATCGAGAGGAATGCAACGTGCACGTCTAGTTGTGTGCTTCGCACTCGTCCCCAGCACTGAGTGTGATATCTCGGACTAGGAGTTGAGATTCTTGACTCGCCCGTTTTCAGCCCTCCTTGAGTTTCGTGCTTGTCTGTTCTCACCGAAACGGCCAAAGTAGCAAGTCCGGAACTACCTGATCGTTACTGCTTTGGTCGCCCCCGAGACGTCGAAACATGGAAAATGATCCCAGTACAGATGACTGCGTACCCGCTGCGTTCCTCAACGCTGTCAACCTCCTCGCGTTCACAACAGCCCTCACGCTCCCGCAGCGCTCGTCCAGCACGATCGTAGTCGCCGGCAGGCCCTTCTCCTTGATCTCCTTCGGCGCATCCGCAGATGGCACAGACACGACCTTCATCGTCGTCCCAGCCGACGAGACACGAGAGGGCATAAACAACGCCGTGTGGTTGTCCATGGGCAGTGTCGTCCGGTGTGGCTGGCATATCCCGCGGTGTCGCTCGGAGAGCCTGGAGAAGACGTCCGCCATGAGCGTAATGAGCTCGTCCGGCTCGAACGTTGCGGTCACTTTCGCGACATCGACGGCCGATAGGACTAGCAGAGACATCCTGAGCGATCACCCCGGCGAGAAAGCGGGACAGAAAGCGTAGACGATGGGAGTCAGATTCGAGGACATGGTGGCGGCGGGTGATTGTACGAAGCTGCGGCTCTCAGACGAGCGCCACGAGTGTCGGCCCAAATCAGGCAAGCGTAGTGTTCATTCTACTGGGTTCAAGGCTTCACTGCAAGGTTCGTCGAAGATATCGAGTCAATGAATCTGATTGGATACAAACTGCACACGCCACAGGGGTTTACAAGAGTTAAATACATCCAGTCCACTAGTTATACAGAACCGAAAGGAAAAGCAATCAAGCCGGGAAAAAGTCATTCGGGGCTTCTGCGACGCTTCGAAGAGGGCTCCGCCTCGTCAGACTCGTCACCGTCGCTCCCGCTCCGGGAGCGTTTCCGTCCCCGATGTGCGCGCGAAGCACGAGTGTAGCGGAAAACTGCGTCGTTCGGGTCCGGCTCAGTGTCGGACGCCTGTGCGGCAGTGCTCCAGTTGCCTTCGTCGTCGGAAGACGGCCTAGCAGGCATGTCATCCAAGAGGTGGAGGTGCCTCCCGAGACACGACGAGCGCCGACAGGCAGGTGCCGGGATCGACGTCCGGCGACGCGTGCGAGGACGCTCATCGGCGTCGGAGCCTGAGTTTGACGCGCTGCTATCGTCGGCGTCGGAGCCTCTGGAGCGCTTGCGGGGGCGGGAGCCCGATGCGATGGCGTTCGCTGGCGAGAGTGATCCGGACGGGGTAGGACCGTTTGCCGGAAGAGGGCGAGACGCCGGGGAGGGTAAGCGAGTGCCGGCGCGAAGGAAATCGCGATCTAGAATGGACACTCAGATTCCACTTCGGCGGGGAGTAGCGGGGAAACTCACGACGCCGCACGGGAGAGTTGTTGAGGTGTTCATCTAGGTTCGCAGTTCCGGACGTGAAAGGCGCTGCTGGACAGGGTGCACGTCAGATCCGGCACGCATATCGCATGTACAACGAGATCAGCGTACCTGCAGAGTACATGTATGGGTGAATCGGTACGCGTCTTGCACGTCCCCGGGCCCTCGGGCGAGTGGACGGCTGCGGCAGTGCGACAGGCTCTGGGTGTGCCTGCGCATTTTGTTCGGGTGTAGGGTCTTCCGTGATTGCTTCCGGCTCCGAATGACCGTCCGAATGGCCGTCCTGATCAGAGTCCAACGACTCCGACTCAGAGGACTCCGTAGAGTCCTGTATATCTTCCATGGGCGATGCACCGCCATCTACTTCGCTGTCAATTCGCAAAATGTCAGCATCGTATCAGGTCCTCAATTGCAAGCGATCCATCATCTTACGTAGATGTGGTGGTATCTGCGTCAACGTCTTCGACACCCCCGGACTGCGCGTCTTCGCGCTGGGGGTGTTGAATGGCAGTGTGCAGTATGTCGATGATGCGAGAGGCCGCTTGATCGATCAGTGCAAAAGACCGCTTGCCGGTCTCGGTAAGGGCGCGGAGGAGCAGAGGCATCTTGGCTCGAGTGTGAGTGTGGAGCGAGGCGGGAGTCAGATAGGCTGGTGTGATGCGAGGCTCCGTAGAGGATGAGATGAGTGAGTTCCATGGCTGCAAAATCGGCCATTTTATGTGCACGAATGTACGTCCAAGCGTGCAGGACGGGCGCAGTGCACGAGGCGCGATGGGGAAGGCTCGCGAGCTACATCCAAGCGGCCGACGAGTCCAAGCGGCAGGCGTTTTGCAAATTCGTCGTCCTGCCTGAATCTTGCTATCCAAGCGCCGCGGCAGGCATTACTCACGTCCTGCAAGTGCTGCATGTTATTCGACCTGACCCGAAAGGAGAGGCTGGTCATGTCTTCAAGTACCGCGGGCGCGTGCGGTCGCTGGTGGTGGGGAGGAGCAAGCAGGATCGCAAACTTCTGGCGCCTATCATGCGTGCACTGCCACCGCACCAGGATCCCACCCTCGACTCTGCCAGCGAAGCTGCTGCCCCAATCCCAATGGCCCTCTGCACCTACGTGATACGCCACTGCGTGGATGTCAGAGAAAACAAGAGACGCGGGCAAGTACTACGGTGGCACTCGCGATAAGAACATGTGCCACCGTCCTGAGACCGACACGCATGGGCCCATGCGCGCTTACGCAACGGTGCGCCATTGTTCTTCAAGACGGGTAAGCGCCGGATTTCTTGTATTTTCATCAATCCTGCCCTCATCGTACCCCAAATGATGCAGGAGACTGCACGAGGACGGTGCCGGGTTCTAGAAACCCTCGGAGGCGCAGGTGAGCCTGAGCAAGACAGGCGCAACGGCGAGCACGACGGGCGTTGCGGTAGGCGCATACCAGAGTTCGCACTCGCATGCAGGCATCAGCAACGTCTACCAATTGATATCGTCACCATTTGCGCGGTAGTCTAAATGACTCGCTGAGAGACGGCGCTTGTATCGTGGAACCTCCGCCAAGTGCCATCGCGACCGACTCAAGTCCCGCTTAAAGACAAATAGGGCCAGAACACGGACGGCAGGATCTACGGTATGGAGGAGACCGTACAAAGCGCCCGGATGAAGCTTGAGCACAAGCGAATGTGGGCCACGCTTCGGCGATCGCCTACTCCGCGACGGTCCATGCGTCCATATAAGGCACCCGTCCGCGTCCTCCCTCTCTTGTTCCCGTACCATCACCATCCCCACCCTCCCATCCGCCCTCTCGCCCTCCTCGCCGTCAGCCACCCGCTCTCATCTACTCTTACATCCACCCTCATCCACCACCAACAACAATGTTCACCAAGAAGACCACCCGTGCCTCTGCTGGTAAGTCGTCGCTCCCCGAGCCCGCGTGGGCCACACTCAATTTTAGCCACTACTCCCAGCCGCCGCCGCATCGCTCGTCGCCGGCCCATCCACGGACCAAAATCCGCAACCATCCACCTCTTCTGCGCCCAGACGGCTGCGCTCCGGAAAACTCCTGACCCCGCTCGCGGACGGGGTGAAGGCCGTCAGGTCCAAGCTCGCCGGCGGCCGTCGCGGCAAGAAGGCCCCAGCCGAGGCGCCCGCCGCCGCCGAGGCCTCCACGTCCGCGCAAGCGGATGCGACGTGCGTTTGCGTTCGTGTGTCCAGTGGTGTATCTCGTACTCATGCAACTGTGTTTAGGACATCAAACGTCGCCAACCCCACCCCCGTTGCTGCTCCCGTCCCCGCTTCCATCCCCGCTGCCGCCCCTGCACCCACTCTCACTCCCCGCAAGGCCGCCCCCAAGAAGCGGGCGACCACTGCCCGCGGTCGCGCGACCAAGGGCAAAACAGCAAAAGCCAAGGCTGCTGCTCCCGCCTCCCCCGTCCCCGCGCCCGTCCCCGCGCCTTCCCCTTCTCCCGCGCCCGTCGCTCGCCCTTCTGAGGCCGGCGCATCAGTTCCGCTCCCCGCCCCCGCATCCGACGCCGATGCCCTTCCCCGTCCGGTTGTCCCAGAGCACCGCCGTCTCAAGCGGCAAGGTGCGCTGTACTTCGACAAGCAGGGGTGGCCCCTGCCCGAGGGAGAATCCCTCGACAAGAATGGAGAGATGCCGATCTCAGCGCGGCTGAAGCTGGTCCGGCAGGCGATCTCCTTCGCGGAGCTCACACGCCCCCGCCCGGTAAAGCCGGTCGGGAGCATCTATGGGCGCCCCGGCTTCGGGCCCAGGTTCACGGTTGCGTACCAGCCTCTCAACCTCAGGACGCCGGACGAGCCGATCGTGTTCCCCTCCGTTCCCGCCCAGGCCAACCAGCCTGCCCTCGCCCACGATCCGGCCCCCGGGGCTTGGAACCCCATAGTCTTCCCTGCGCCCCCTCCCCCAGGACCGAACGGCCTGGACGTGCAGCCCGCGCGCACTATCGGGACACGCCTCACGAGGCAGTACGCGGTCATCTACGACCAGGATGGGTACCCCCTGCCGTCGGGTGGGGACGAGGACGGCGAGCTCGAGCCCATTGGCGAGAAAGTCGCCAACATCCTCAAGGCGAACTGGGTAGGCCCCTACCCCCCAACATGGCGCGGGTCTCTCTTCGAGCCGGAGGACGAGCCCCAACCGCCTGCTGTCCGTGCCCCCCTCCCCGCTGGACCTGCCGCCGCGCCCAATGGCGCGCAGGAAGCCCGCCCCATTCGCCCGCTGCCCCCGCCCAACCGTCGCCTCCGTCGGCACCACGCCATCCTCATCCCTCTGGATGACCCTCCCGTCGCCGGGGAGCCTGCCACCGCGGACGCCGCCGCGACCCCCGCCGGTTCCTCGCGCATCCAGCGGCAGAACGCCGTTTACCTCGACAAGGACGGCGTCGCGCTCCCGGAGGGAGAGATCACCACGGCGGACGCGCAGTTCCCCAAGCCGCCCGCGCCCTCGGGGTCAGCCTCAAAGCTGCCTGCGTTCCTCACTCGCAACAAGACCCCGCCGAGGGCGGACGACGCGGTGACCGTCACGCCGGCGGGGCTCAAGGCCCTCTTCGCGCGCCGCAGCCAGTCGCAGATGTCTGTGTACCAGCCCGACGCGCAGAAGGAGAAGTTCGCCGCACCTGCGCCCGCGACAGAGGAGCAGTCCCCCGCCGCCGCCCCTACTCAGGCGGCCGACGAGGAAAGTGTGCCGGCCGAGGAGTTGCTGGAGGAGCAGGAGGTCGTCGAGGTCCTCTCGACAGACCCCAAGGGCAAGAAGCGTGCGCGCTCGCCCGAGGACGAGGACGGCGCCGGGGACGTGGCGGAGGAGGACGCGCCGCGCGTGCAGCGCATGCGCATTGTGAACGTGCGGTCGTTCACGAAGGCCTACGGACTCCTGCGAGTCAAGGTCTCCATGATCCCCATCCCGCGCAACCTCAAGTCGCGCGACAAGGTCCTGCTGCTCCCCGACGTGCCCGTCGTGCACCCGGCGAGCAAACGCTCCCGCGAGGAGTTCGAGGAGGAGGGCGCTGCGCCGGAAGATGGTGCGGATGAGCACGTCGCTAAAAAGGCGCGTGTGGATGCCCTCTGAAGATCTGAAGGGGGCTCGAACGACAAGGCTCTGGGACTTGTACTTTTACTGTATAGATGCGTGTATAACTTTCTCTCGTGTAGATACCCGCAATACCGGCGTGTCGGACTTGTACTATACCCTGTTGACCGCGCAGTTTGTATATTTGGATCTGAATGGGATAATGAGTCCTTCTCTTCTACATCGATCCGCGTGCTGTCTGCTTCGGCCTGGTTATAGCCTGCAACAAGCCTGCCGTTGACGTGAAGTCACAGACCCGGTAGCCTCATGCTCGCCGTTAGCACGCTGCACGACAGACTGGCGGTCGCTTGTCCATTAGAAACCATAGTTCGATACGGGATTAACAGCAATAGGCGTAACATCGCGCCCTCCATCTACCTCTTCTACTACAGCACCAGCACCACCGTCGCCCCACCGTCCCCATCCTATACCCAGGGTATCCAAAGATCCACCAAGCACCCAGCCCACACGCCGCTCACAAGCACCACCCCACCGCGACGCCCGCGTCCCTCAACGGCCGGTTCTCCGACAACGTCAGCGCAAAGCACAGGCACTCGCGCTCGCGGTCCTGCCGGCCCTGCAGCCCGTACATCTTCGCGAGCAGGTACCACGCCTCGGGCACGTCCCACCCCGCGCCCTTCGTGAGCGCGGACAGCAGCCCGACCGCGAGGTCGACGTTGTCCCGGTCCGCGGGCTCCATGCCCGCTTTCGACTTCGGCTGCTTGCCCCCGCCGAGGCTGTCCTGGATCGCGCCGAGGTACACGCGGCAGAGGTGGACGGTCGCGGACACGTCGTTCGGCGCGATGAATAGCGCCTTCTGGAACGCCTCGAGCGCTTTGCGGTCTTCGTCCAGTGCGAGGTAGTACAACCCCAGCTGGAGGAAGATCAGTCGCCGGAGACTACAACAGGAGAAGGACAACTAACCTGCACCCAGACCGCAGGGTTGCTCTGGTCGCGGACCTCCGCCTCCTGGATCGCGCCCCTCGCCTGCTCGATCTTGCCAAGCCTGCGGAACGTCGCCGAAGACATGAGCCACAGGTTGCTGAGCAACCTGCGGTCCTTCGCGAGCCGCGCGTTCTGGCGCGAGATAGTAGGCCCGGTCGAAGGTGGTGGCGGCGGAGGCGGTGGTGGGGGAGCTTCCAATAACGACAAGTCCTGCTGCGACGAGTATATGCTGAGGTGCTGCCGCAGGTGGATCGAGGACGCCTGGTACGGCGCCTGGCCAAGGAGCGCACGGAAATCTACCGCTATCCCGTAAGCAAACGCCCTTCACTTTGTACGTACTGGCTGCACAGTAACATACCTGGTGCAGAGTTCGACCGCTTCATGCGTCCATTAGCGTGGTGATTGTGCCGCCCGACGTTGTGCCCGATCTTCTTCGAGATCGTCGTGACCCGCGCGCGGCTCTTGTGCACCCCGCTGATGAACACCTCCCGGACCTTCTTGCCCTTCCCGCGGTGCCCGTCGTCCGTGGACAGGCGCTTCTCTCCAAAGCCCTCGTCCTTCAAGGTGCCGTTCAGGCTTGGGCGACTGAGCTGGTCCTGCGAAAAGGCGGGACTTTGCGCACTGGGCGACGCTGGAGTGACCGTGATCGGTATAGGTACGTTGAGAGAGGGCGTCTGGCTCGGCTCCGGTTGCTCCTCCACCGGAGGGAAGTACGCTGATGAGCGACCCGCGGGGTTGGGGACGCCGCTCGCTCGCTTCTCCATCGACGAAGTCACAGAGGCAGGCTTAAGGTCTTGCGACGCCCGTCGGCTGTCGATAGACATTCTCCCTGCGCATGGTCAGTGCGCTGCGATCGACACTGATGATGACAAGAACTCACTGTCCTCTACGCCCACCTCCCTTCGCTCTGAGAACCACTGGAAGACCTCGACCCACTTGTCACCAGTACCTTCCGGGCCCTCCACGAACTCCGTCAGCGTTAACTGCGTCATCCGCAACTGCAACGCATGCTCGAACGCTTCTTGTCGGTTTGGAGACGGGCGGTCGCCCAGCGGCTGGAGTAGCGCCCACGAAGGAGGAAGCTCCGTCGCATCCTTGTGCAGTATCCGCACAGGCTCAGGGTGAACCCCGTTTGGCTCGGCGTCCGAGACACCGTTCACCGCAGAACCGTCCTCTTCGGCTTCACTTGCACCTGAGCCGTAGTCCCGCACGCGCACGCCGTCCGGCGGATCCCCATTGACCGCCGTACCGTTTGACTGCTCCACTTCATCCTCGGCCAGGTCCTCTTCGCTGACGCTCGCCCCCATCTCGAGCACCTCGCGCGCTGCCTTCCAGTCGCCAGACGCCGTAAGCAAGAGCCCAAGCAGGTGCCAGTGCCGCACTTCAGAGTGGTCGCCCTCGACGGCGGCGCGAGCGTGCACGATAGCTGTCTGGATATTCTGGGAAGCCCCGGGCCGGAGGTACGCGAGTGCAAGATGGTGGTGGGCTGACGGGTGAGGGTGTGAATCCAAGGATGCATGTAGTAGTGAGAGTGAGTCTTCGAAGCGCTTAGTGCGAGTGAGAACGTCCTGCTCTACGGGTGGGGCGGTTAGTACATAGCTAGGGGCGCTATTACTGTTACTCACCTGTATACGCCATGGCGATGTGCCATATCGCCTCCGCTAGCTGGACACTGGCAACAAGTTCCAGATTTTCCTCGCTGAGCCGCGCCCGCGCCTTTTCCAGCACTTCCCCAGCCTCCTTGGCCACCTCCATCGCCTTGCCCGGGTCAGTCTCCGCCAACGCGAGCCGTGACAGCATCCTCGATCCCTGGACGAGGGCCTGGACCCAGTTCTCGTCCGTATCAATGTCAACGCCCGCGCCAAACGCCCCGTCGGACTCGGCCGTCGCGGTCGTCTTCTCGGCCATGCTCGCTTCGCGCGCCTTGCTGACGATCTGTATATACAGGCGCAGCGTGCGTTTCGCGAGCTCCGGGTCCCCGCTCACGTAGAACAGGCGGCTCATGTGGCGGAAGACTTTGTACGAGTTGAATGTAAGACGTGTCGCCCACCATAGCACCTAAACGATACGGTAAATCCCTATGCAAATCAAGCGCTGCTAAACGTACATCGATGACCCACCCCGCGTACTCGCCAACGGCCCCGTCAGCCTCCCACGCGGCTACTGCGAGGTCGACGAGGTCCTCGACCTGGTTGTTCCGCTCGCCCGCCTTCGGGAACGACGTGGACACGCTGAGTATCGCGCGATATTCCTGTATGACGGACCTTGCAGAACTGATCCACCGGTGAGGCCTATCGGAGCCAGGTTTCGGCGGGCGTGCCGCGCGTGCTTGGAAGATGAGCGCACGCAGATGCAGGACCGCGATCGCCGACCGCTGCTCCGGGCGGAAGAGTGGGGCCCAGTGCGCGCTGCATGCGTGGTACTGCTGGAAGAGCGTCCACAACGCGCCGTTCTCGCCGTCTGATCGCGAGACGTCGCATATTCGGGCGCCGAGGATGATTCCTCGTCGGAGTACGCGTTCGATCCACCTCCATAGTTCGCGATAACGCGTGAAGGAGTTATTTTCCGTGGTTGGGGGAACACCAGTCGCCGCGGTCGGCACATGGGCGGGAATTTCTGCGACTATGCTGGCAATGAGAGGGGACGCGGTGAGATAGGTTGCGAAAGCTTTCCGCGTGTCCTTCAGGGTTTCGTAGCACATGCCTGTTTTACGTGACAGAATTTAGCCATTACTGGGGCCCTGGGCACTCACCAGTAACCTACCTTTCAGACAAACACTCCTGATTTGTTCTACGGCCGACCACGTTCGTCCTTCGTTGACGTCCGCGACAGAAGCGGACGCCTGTGCAGAGACAAAACTGCCTGTCCATGACGAAGAGAGAGAGGTGTCAGAACTAGTCCCTGGGACTTGCAGTGTCGCAGGGGCCGAGCGTGCCGTTGCAGAGGGAAAGACGGGACCTTGCGTCTCTGACAGATCCTTCACTTGCGCAAGCTGTTCGAGGCACTCGGACGGTCGTCGAAGCGCATACGCGTAATATGCCAAGGCGGCTTTGACCGACTTCAACCAACGGTAGCTCGTGTCAAATTGGTTCATTGGCAACATACTCAGCTTCACGTACATCGGAGCCGTTGTCGCCCATCTGTTTGAGCGTAGTGTACCCAGCACGTCCCTCCTCTAACCTCTCCTCCGCAAGCACGCACTCCTCCCCCAGCCCGAGCACACCTTGTGGCCCGACGTCGCATCCGTCGAGGTCCGCTGAGTTGGCCGAGAGCAGCAAGGACAGCGCGTGGGTCTGGGACGCTAGTTCCGCAACATCTTGATGACCAGGGCAGTGTTTCTTGAACTTGCGAAGGAGGTCTGACCAAGAGACCGGTCTTCCGTGTACGTCCTTCGCAGGAAACTGGGCATCCCACTGTCCAGCTGTCAAAGCAGACCTGAGCTGCCGCCAATAGTGGGCAGGCTTTCCTTGCGCCATTCACCGGATGGCGGGTTGAAACCGCAGGGGAGAGAGAGAGAGGTAACTAGGAGTGTGGGTATCTCTCAGGAGACTTCCAGTACTGTTTCACCAGTAGTCACCGTAGAGTGGGGAAGAGCAGGAGGAAGGAGGATCCACGGAGGATGAGGAGAAGGTCGATGACGCCAAACTCAATTTCGCTGCGGGGTGCCTTTGTTACGTAATGCTTACTTTGCTTCATCTTCCTTACCCTCAGAGCTGGCTTCTGTTATCCCATTGAAGCTAGAAGATCAATGCCATTTTGAAGGCCATTAGCTGTGGTAGTTTCGGACACATTCAGGTTTACTGTACCGTGACGGTGAATCAGAATGTCATGGCTACTTTTCTCTGTCCTCCTCCACCTTTGTCTGCATTCACAGAATGTGCCTTCACAGTGAGAGCCATTCAAATAATATGGTTATGGCCTGGAAGATTGGTAACGTCAAGGTATGATGGGATCTTGGTTTGCTCCCTTGTCGTGAGTTCGACAGGACCGAACCGACTCGGAAGTTGGAAGGTTTTTCGCCCGCGAAGAGGTATGTCAGCGCCTCCATATGCTTAGAGAAGCTCCGATATCAGTATCTGGAGTTGTGAGGGTTGTTCAAGCGACCCCAGGCCTCGTTCACAGGGACACGTCGGTCTCTACCGTATCGTCGAGGAGCTGTTAACCAGAACAGTGTGTTTCTCAACTACTATTTTCTGTCGTACACGTTTGCTGATTCATGACTGCCTGCAGCAGAACATTTGAAGATGTCAGAGGGCCAAGCTTGCTCCTCGAGTCCTCTGTCCTTGTACCAGAGGAGATTGCATGAAATGCCCTATCAACGCGACATTCAACAACAATATGAGGGTGCATACTGAGGCACTGTGCAGTCTACTTCGATGAGTACCTCCTACAAGTGTAGGGCCAGCACTCAGTCGGGCAGCTTCTGTTGTCCCAAACAGCACAATGTGCCCCGATCATGGGCCGCCCTGCTCGCGAAACTATGCTCAAACAACTTGTGCTCGTAGCCATGCACAGAGACGGCGCCTAAAGACATGACTGACTCCCTCTTGTCGATGACACTCTACGCGCATGGCGTGTCGCATACTCGCACACGGCATGACGGACTTCCGCCTCAACGTGAGCTCGCATCTGCATATATCGATGAAATGGTACCCAGGACCAGAAGTTCGGCCTACGCTCCATTACCCGGACTGACCGGTGTATCACTCGTCTAGAAGATATTGGGGGCATGATAGCACTCGCGACAAGCCCGCTGATCCACGTCAGCTCTAGCATTCCCTCGCACAGAGGTTCGTCTTGTTCAAGCCAGCGATAAGAGTAGGCGCTATTCGCCATGTTGACGAATCTAGTAGGTGCCACTCGCCCTTATACTGAATGCACTGACAAGCACGGTGCCACCCTCAGCCTGAGACACTTCCGGCCACATGCGTTTACGCAGAATAACGCCAAGCAGCGCAGACGCTTGGGCCCCACTACGTGAGGAAAGGTCCAGATCAGTGAGCCACTCGCCCATGAGGTCGCATAACAAGGCGCTACCGGAACCTGCTTCCTTTATTGTCCGCTTTTGGGCGGGCCACAGGTCAAAGCGTGGCCCTCGTTCCCTCTTAACGGCGGCACCGTCTCTCTGGACGTCCATTTGACTTGACCCGATACCACCACCATCGCCCTCACCGACGCGCCCTACACCAAACGCCACTCATCACTCATCCACCGCCAACCACCCTCACCCACCCACAATCATCACTTCATAATGTCTGCTGCTCAGTCTACCGCGTCCGCCTCTCAGCCTTCGGCTGTGGCCCCTGCCCCTACTTCTGCTTCTGTCTCCGCCTCCATTCCTGTCCCCGCCTCCGAGTCTGCCTCTGCTCCTGTTCCTGCTCCCGCCCCAAACGCCGCTCCTGTTCCGGAGACCTTCGTCTCCACGTTCAAGCCCAAGCCCGCGCCCTCTGCCGAGGCGAAGGCCGCGACCGCCCGGCTGCCCGAGCTCCGGCAGCTCACCCTCGAGAACGGGAGGATCATTGACCTCCCCTCCTCCGTCCTCCAGGAGCCCGTGCTGAAGCCCGCCGAGTTCTTTAACCTCCAGCACTACTTCGGTGCACACCACGGCGAGCCCGTCAACCTCTCTGCGTGCGAGACCGTGGACGAGGCGCTCGAGGTCCTCGCCGACGAGATCGAGGCCATCCGCCTCATGATGTACGGCTACGCCGTGAACTTCAAGCGCTACGTCGACCGCTTCGAGGAGGCGCACGACGAGCTCCGCGCCGAGGTGCTGAGCCTGGCCGAGTCGTATGACGGGCTGTCCAAGCTCATCATGCCCGCTCAGCGCTCCGCTCGGGACATCGAGTATGTTGTCTATCCTCTCCCCTTTCATTCCCCTGCATCCCAACGACTGACACGCGGCGCAGATCGAAGTTCATCGAGCTGAACCGGAAGATAGCATCGCTGCCCGCGAGCACCCGCCGCCCGCCGCCCAAGTTCAGCAGGCACAAGCACAACGGCGCGACGAACCCCCCGCTCTCCGCGGAGGAGAACAAGACCATCAAGGAGCGCGAGCGGGTCAGATTCGAGCAGAACGCGGCCGGGCGACAGGTCCTCGACAGCGCGTCGAAGCTCGCGGACGCCGCGCTTATCAAGGACATCATGCAGCCCCCGCGCCCGGCGCCGAAGCCCCCAGCTGTGCACCCGCGCCCGAAGCTCCCCTTCACGCACGAGCTCCACGTGAAGGTCAACAAGGTCGTCGATGAAATCAACGACGCGCGCCAGGAGCTGAACGTCGTGGACAAGGTGACGAGCCACGGGCTCGTCGTCCTGCGCTACCTGGAGGAGGATGCGCTGAAAGACACACAGGAGCTCGAGGAACAGTACGATGCGGCGAGCCGCGCGGCTCACGCCGCGGGGAAGGTCTCCAAAAGTAACGAGTATGTCCGATCTCCGTTACACCAGGTTCTCCCGTTCTCTGACATTGGTTCTCAGGCGTCGGCACAAGGCTTGGGACAAGTGGGCAGACAAATGTGCCGAGGACGCCGCCGCAGCGTCCGCACCGCCAAATGGGTCCGCGCCGCTCGATGGGCCCGCGCCGCCAGACGCGTCCGGCGCACAAAAGGAGGCCCACGCCTCGGAGACTCAGGACCCGCCTGCCTCGCCGCGCGCTGCCGCCGACCCCACCGCTGACCCGCCAGCATCTCCTCGCCCCGCGAACCCTGACGCAGAGACCGGTCCTCCTCTGGAGAGCGACGTGTACGCGATCAACCTCGACCTGTCGTGCGAGAAGCCGTACGACGAGCTCACGCGCGAGGAGGCGATCGCCGTCCTCAAGTCACTCCCCCTCCGCGTGCACTTTGTGCCCTACCTCACGCCGGGCGCCAAGAAGACCAGCGCGGACGAGGGCGCCGAGGCCAATGTCGACGGCGACGGCGACGCGAAGATGGCGGAGCCTGCACCGTGCGCTGCG
Source organism: Trametes sp. AH28-2 (assembly GCA_001304625.1). Lineage (NCBI taxonomy): Eukaryota > Fungi > Basidiomycota > Agaricomycetes > Polyporales > Polyporaceae > Trametes > Trametes sp. AH28-2. The sequence continues at coordinate 20,301 of LJJJ01000265.1, forward strand.
TCCGGAGAGACGGACGTGACGGCGGACTCGGACGCCGTCGCTCCCGTTCCCGAGCCCGCTCCCCCAGCGTCCCCCGAGCGTGACTGTCGCTCGACCAAGCCGCGCTCCCGCAAGCGGACGCGCAAGGACGATGAGGAGGCCGAGGCCGATTCATGCAGCGATGTGGTAGAAGACGCTGCGGACCCACGGCCCAAATTTGGCGGCTCGCCAGTGAAGAAAAAGCGAGGCGACGACGCGGCCTGATCTGCAGAATCGTGGACTTCTCCTTCTCCCTTCCCTCTAGAACGCCGGACACACGTAGTACTAGTAGCTGGACCGATGTATTATTATTTCCTATCCTGTTGTTCGCGCGGTTTGTATCATATCTTAATAGAGTGTATCAGATTCGGGTTTACCTCGACGCGGAAGAATGAGTAATCTGGCGTGCCACAGACGACGGGTCAGATTACATGGCCCGGCCATACTCCTTCGTGTTTTCGTTCGCATTCGTCGCCATCCATCTCTTGTTTGTTATCCTTGTTTATTGCCCTCGAGGGCCATGCCCTATGGTAGGCAATACAGCCGTAGTAACTACAGAACGTGCGCCAGGGGGTAGCTAATCATATACCATCCATCTCTTCATCCGCAACTATCTCTGCCGACGGACCGTCCCGCGTTAGGTTGCACGGTGTATGGTGAAAGTAGTAGCACCGAGCAACCTCAAGTGCAGTCCAAGGATGCATCACACCACCGCGAAGTCCTGAAGGAATGCTCTGGCATGCCGTAGCACTGGCAGTCAGACACGTAATCATGTGCCGGGAATTGTTGCAAGTGCCTCCAAGTCGATACAAATCCCAGCCGCGTCGATGCCATGGGCTCACGTTCAAAGCTACCCAACCATCGACAAAACAGTGCGTTTGCGGGCATTACGGGATGGATCAATTAGGACGGACCAATCGTACAGTAGATTACAGACGAGGCTCTGAGCATTAGCCAGTATAGAACAGAATATCCCTCTTCTCGAACTCCTTCTCGTGCCTACCACCACACGCCTCGTCAGCACTCCCCACAACTCCCACAAAAGCCAAAAAGAAAACACTCACCACCCACGCAGATGGTGCACGATCCCCTCCGGAGTCTCCGGGAGCGCCATCATGCCACAGCCGTACTTGACATGCCTCTTCGCCGTCAGCGCCTTGCAGATGCGGCACACGAGGATCGCGTCCGGGCTCGGCCGCAGCGCGAGCCGCTCTTCGATCTTCGCGCGCGTCTTTGTGTCGACGGCGGTGGCGCGCTCGCGCGCGACTGTCGTGTCGGCGCCTTCGGGGAGCAGCTTGAGACATGCGTCGCGCCCGGTGAGCAGGTGGGCCGACTTGAGGACGAGCTTGGGGTTCGCCGTCTCCGAGCTGTGCGAGCCAGAGTCAGTAGGCGCGAGAAGAGCGGTATTCGAAGGGTGCAGACGCACCGTGTGACCTGTCGACGTGTAAAGCCCGAAATGTCCTCAGAGACATGCTTGAACTGTAGAAGACGTAGATGAGATCCCGGGAGATGACAGACAACTGTGGAAGTGCCCTTACCAACGCTGGCCAATCCAGTTTTTCTGGGGGAGGAAGAGCGGGATCACCGCAGGAGCAGTACAGCCGGCCGCTCCGGACGAGGTCCGTGAGGACGTCCATTGGCGTATCGCGGGAAAGCCCCACCGCATCCAGCATTCCATGGCCCAGGCGATGATCCCCAGAGATGCCGATGTCTATCCAGAACGACGACCCGCGCGACTGCCGCCCGCCCCATGCGACCTTCGGGTGGTGTGTCCGCCAGTGCTTGTGCATCTGCTCGAACGTGAGGAAACCGGTCTGCATGTCCTCGGGGTGTGGCCACATGTCGCAACGGAACAACGCGTAGTGCCGCGTGATGGCCTCCTCGGGGGTGAGCTTCACCAACTCATCCTGCCAGGTCTGTCCCCCGGGCTTGTAACCGGCGCACTCGTGCAAAACCGCAGCAGCAGTGGCCTTCGCCTCGACCTTGTACGTTTCGATCTCTTGCAAGATCTGCGGCGTCAACGCATTGAAATCCGCTCTAGAAACGTCCCCTTCGGCGTCATCCTCGCGCGCCAGCGCCGCTATGCTTGGGAGTCGCTGGGCGTTGTACAAGTTGGGCAGGAGGGTACGCTCCGCCTCAGGGATTCCCTCGACAAGTTCGTTGTAGAACGTAGACATCTGGCCCAAGCGGACGCGAACGCGTGCTTCGAACGCCTCACGGGTTCGTCGCGCCCGCTCCTCTTGGAGTAGGATCTCGAGTTTGGGCTTGATGTTGCTCCAGACTGCATTCGTCGTCGCTCAGAAGAGGAATCCAGACAAGTGATTTGGATACTCACTGCGGTCGGTAAGCTCCTTCGGCTGGTCAACAAGTTTGTACCAGTCCTTCGTCTTCGGGAAGTCATCTTCCGAATATCCGAGCTCGCTGAGCTTCTCAACAATGCTGCAGGTTGTTCAATATCACTATATGCGCAGCATACGTGCGATGAACCCACCTAGCTTTGCGGGAAGCCTTCAGCGCATCCTCGTCGTTCTGCTTCTGTAATGCCATGTTCAGTTCCCAACGCAGCACGGCAGTTGCGTGCTACGGAAGCGAAGATCAACTACGACGCAAAAGAGGGGCACATTGAGGATGCTGTACCTTGTGTATCTTCACGCTGTCCGATACGAGGTAGTTCAAGTAGTCCTCGATGGTCTCGTTCTCCATCTTCATACCTACTTGGCGCGTGGTCATCGCTTGCAGCTGCGCGACGTAGTACCTGTCTCCGGGTTTATGGGACAAAGGTATCTCCAGGATTTGTGCCACTGCGAGATCTAATGACGCTCGAGAGTGAGATGGAGCGATATGCGATAAGTGAGAGTGGCAGTCCGTACTCTTTCCTGTCTCACAGGGCGTCATGGCCAAAAGTAAGCGCTGCGTAACGCGGTCGAGGTTCGGCAATATCTCTTGGCCCTTCTTGATGCTGGCAGGCAAGTGTGATGAGGCAAAATCGAGCAGATAGTCCTATCGGGAAGACTCACTTGACCATGTAACACGGCTTGCAGAGCCTCAGTCGGATGGCATAGTCGACCCAACTTGGACGAGGGGCACCGCATAGCTATCATGGTATTCAGTTGAATGTTACGAGTAAACTAAGGGGTGTACTCACGTTGCATACGCGGTCGAATAGGAGAGCCGCATACATAGGCTCGCTCAGGTCCTCGGGGCATGCAGGAAGATCGTCCACGTTGCCCAAGCTCGCAATCCATATGAATCTATACTTGCGAGACAGGACTATTGACCGCAGATGTTTCGCCGTCCGCGAGATGTGTAAGAGGTCCAACGGTTGCAGGTGCGACGCGATCTATGGTGAATGACTCCCATCAGTGTCCACGCTGTAAGACCTGAACGCGTCGAGCGTAGTGTCATACGCCGTTTCTGAGCATGGTCGCTGAGCCTACACGGGTTAGAATACGGGTAGCCCAGGGTAGGATAGGGGTACGAGGGCGTATGCCTTAGGTGTACCCGTAGTCTCGAGAGAGACCCACGGGTCGACCACACACCTGTGAAGTGAACGGTTTGATGGACAATTCGCATCGCCTCATCCTGCAAAACACCTCGCTGGATATCTCATGGTGTGACGCGATGTCTGGTACCAACGACCCCAGGACATCAGCTAACATGTGTAAGTCTCCGCAGCGCCCTCATATCACGAAGGCGCTGACTTGATACCGAGAGTTACAAGCCCCCGTCACGATTTCGCGGGTAGGGCAAATTCGTGGACGAGGACAGAGAAGCTCAAGTGTTTCTGGTGGGTAACCCGTTTGAGGATGTTCACAAAGGAGTGCTTATATGCGGTGCAGCCTCCATGAAGCAACGTGGAGAAGTCTTCCTGAGAAGCTGTCCCAATGCATATTACGCGCACGATGCAGGCTACGGCGCATACACAATTCCGTCCGAGAGCGAATATCGGGCTAGGGCAGACGTTACGAGATCTATGAGTCGGTCTAGCTCACCTCAAAGAAGATGTCCATGGGCATATGCATGAGGCTTGCCAATTTACCGGCTTGGGTGCGACTTCGAGACGCGCCGTTAGTCGATATCTTCGCAGACTTTCCCGTGTCATGATCCGTAGTCTTTGGTGCTTGTCGTGCTGTGCGCGCGCGCTTCTTAGGAGGCGGGGTCATGTTGTCCGGTCTATAGGGATGACTGTCTCAGGTAAGAAGAAACTATCGGATAGAAACCGACTGACGCGTGTTCAGACGTTTTTGCGGTGGCGGGTGCGATGAAGGCGGTGGTGGTGGTAGTGGACAGAGCGGTAAATGGACGCGTTGACGTCCCGCGTTTTATGATCCAATGGTCGTGACGTCACGCTCACCCTGCGACGAGTCGGCACCGTCACACCTAGCGAACGATTGGACTGTAAGTTCGCCGCATCGGCCAAAGCTAGATTTACTTACTCGGTTGCTTTGTCTCGCCCCCACGGCTTGGGCACGGGCCAATGTCTAGAGGCTGTCAAAGCCTGTGTGTTAAGCGGGTGGCAGGCCCCGACACGCCGAGGTCGTGCTTTCACCGAACGCCTCGCCTTGACGGTGATAAAGACTGGTACTGGTGGACGAGATAGCCCGCTTTGGTCTCTGTCGACTCTCAAAGCTTCTAAAGGCCTCAGCGGCGGAGCTTTTGGAGTGAATGGGGCAATTTCTTGAGAGCTTGGAAGCGGAAAGCGACGAAGTTGTGTGTAGGTGCAAGCGCCGGAGACCGGATCAGAGTCAACTCCGACGAGCGCCTGCCCTGGGCCAGACTCTCATCCGTGCGACGTCGACGACTCCGAGGAGCCGCGTTGCGCACACATGTACGGACGCATTACAAGGAAAACGTTCAATAGAACGACCGCACTACAAGATTCGGATGTGAACAAACCCCGGCGGCATTCACTCTGGAAACAGTCCAAAGAATCGGCCTTGCATCGGAGTGCAAACTTGAACCAAATTCCATACCCTCAACTATTACTAGCGTCGCTGCCGTCCTCCGACCCGGCCGTGCTTCATTATCGCCATATGCCGGTGCGGACGTCCTTCTGACCTTCACAGTCCAGGACATTCTGCGCAGGGTGCCCTAATCCTCAGATACCGCGTTCCAGTCGCTCAGACGGCAAAACGCGTATCCCACACCACATCCTTGTCCTCGAACTCCTTCGCGTGCCTGCAGCCATCACAACCATGTGAGTACTCGATAGATAGCAGGCTACCACAGACACGCACCATCCCCTCAGGTGGTACGCGATGCCATCCGGCGTCTCGGGCAGCGTCAGCTCCCGGAGAACAGAGGTGTACTTCAGCTGGCTCCTCGCCGTCAGCGTCCTGCAGCTGCGGCACAGCGCGATCGCTTCAGGCTTCGGGCGCGATGCAAGGCACGCTTCGATCGCCGCACGCGTATCGCTGTCGACCGCGAAACGCGCGAATGCGGGCGCGGTGGCTGCTCTTCTCGGAAGGAGCTTCATGCATGCATCAGGCCCCGTGAGCAGATGGTTTGACTCGAGGACGATGTTCGAGTTGGAACTCTTGGGCCTGATCCGTCGAGAACGAAGAAAGTGAGATAGAGGCTGACGAGGTCTCGATGCAAGAGGTTCTTACATATGGTCCAGGCGGCTTTCAAACCTTCCTGTGTAGTCCAAAACGTGTGCATACTGTGCAAATGCGTGTGTGAGTGACGGAGCGGGCATCTGTTCAGTGAGCGTGCTACTCACCAGCTTGGTCCAGTCGAGTACCTCCGGAGGCGGCATAGACGGGTCCCCGCACGCACAGTACAGCCTCCCGCACTTTATCAGCTCGTCGAGGGCGGCCCTCGGCGTATCTCTTGTCAAGCCCACAGCGTCGAGCATCTCCCCGCCAATTCGATGACTACCTCTGCACCTGATGCGCGTGACGAGTTCCGCCGGGTTCTTCGGCGATATGTGCAGCTCAGGCGGTCCAGCAGTGCCCCACGCCGTCTGCGGGTGCGCGATGCGCCAGTGCGCGTGCAGCTCCTCGAATGTGAGGATGCCGGTGTTGCAGACGTCGAACCGCTCCTCGCACCCGAAGAGCGCATAGTGCCGAGAAAGCGCATCGTCCGCGGGTAGGCTCTCTAGTTCGGCGAACCAGGGGTCGTAGTCAGGCATCTCGAAGATGCCGTCTTGCAGCATCGTGACGGCAAGCTCTTTCGCGCGCGCGAGGTAGGCCTCGGCGTCTTCGACAACCTGGTCGGTGAGGGCAAGGAAGTCTTCCCGGGAGATGTCGCACTGCGCGTCGTTTGCCTCCGCGAGCGCACGGAGACACGGCAACCGAGCGCCGTCGTACAAGTTGGGCATCAGCCCGCGCCGGTCCTCTGGTACAGCGTCGTCGACCCAATCGCCATAATACGCAGAAAGCTGTTCGAGCCGGCGTTCTACGCGCGCTTTGTACGCGTCGCGCGTCTGGCGCTCCTTCTCCTCTTGTAGGAGCACTTCGAGCTTGGGGCGGAGGTTGTTCCAAACTGCGAGCGTCAGCGGTGGCCGTGGCAAGACGCCTACGACAACGTACTGCGATCAGTGAGCTCCTTTGTCTGCTCGACCAAGGCAGCCCAAGCGGCGTTGTTCGGGATGTCGCTCTCTTCATAGCCAAGATCCACTAGCTTCTGGACGATGCTGCACAACAGGTGAGCCGAGACGATAGCATCAAGTAAGTGGTCCTCCTGACATGGCTTTGCGATTCGCTATAAAGTCCTCCTTGGCCTTCTGCTGCTCTTGAGCGACACCCCTCACCCACTGGAGCACCGCGGTCGCATGCTAGGTGCGCGTACTGCCTCAGCACGTTCTCTTGGTGAAGCAAACCTTCGGACTCACATTGTGTACCCTCAGACTCCCGCTTTCCGTGCCCAGATCGTCCAGATAGTCCTCAAGCCTCTCCCCTTTACGCTGAGCCCTATTTGGCGTAGATAGCGCCTCCTTCAGCTGGGGCACGTAGTAGCTCATGATCGCGTGGTGGCTTTGCGGCTGTGCCTGGTACGCCGCGTCCAAGGGGTCTATCAAGAACAGTCTTGGTCATGATCCGCAGGATGAGAGGGAGATGGAACGGCCGCACGTTTCCCAATCTCGCAGGGGATTCTTGCCATCGCGGCCCGTACGCGTACGTCCTCGATATCGAGAGAGGCTTCAGCGATGATGTCCTTGCCTCTTTTGATGCTACTCAGAGTCGGCATGAGCAACCGCACCTCAAGAGGCGGACAGTGTAGGAAACGAAGACGCACTTGGTGCTGTGACACGGCTTGCACAGTCGTAGCCGGATGGCGTAGTCCACCCAGCGCGTAGGAGAGCTGCCGCACAACTACGAGAAGTTCATAAACCCGCCCTCCGGACAACCTAGGGATTTGAGGAACGTACCGTGCACGCAGAGTCGAATAGGAGCACGGCGTATGCAGGCTCGCTCATGTCGTCGGGGCAGGACGGGAGACCGTCTACGGCTCCGAGGCTGTCTCTCCATATACCTCTGCACTTCCGTGAAAGCACAATGGAGCGGAGCTGCTTGGATGTGCGTGCAACTTGGATGAGATCTCGCGGATGCAGCAAGGAAACTATCTGCGTGATGACAATTCATGTCAGGTTCACAATGTGTGAGCTAGCCAACATGGCACTCACTTCGAGGAAGATATCTACTGGAACATGCATCATGTTGCTCAGCGTTCCGACATCCCGCGTGCGTCCCTTGCGGACTCGAGAGCCAACTGCTGCCTTGCGCTCTCTGGGTTTTGTGGTGTTTTTACGAGTCCCTTCAGCATAATTGACGGGCGTTCGCTTTCTCAGGGTACGCCCCGGGTCAGACGGCCTAAGACGCCAAAGGTCAGATCTAGTACAAGCTCGCAGGAAAAGATGCGAGACGTACTTTGCAGACATGATTGCGGGCTCAGGCGCGAAGCAGCCAGACGAGAGGGAAGGGTGTTGAGAAAGAGTCAAGCGGCGGGGCAGCTGTCATATAATATGCGAGGGCGAGAAGTCATCGCCTCCCCACCGTCCGGTCAAATGATGCCTCCGTGTCGGTTGACATGGTTCTTTCGGCCCACCAGCCTTCTCTTCGTGGTCTCCGCGAAGGGTCGCACAGCAATACCGGTATGCCGTCAAGGTCGATGACGCACTACATCATGGTTTGTAGTGAAGTGGCAGTAGGCTCGTAAACCAGCCTCACGTTCGGGGGCGGAAGACAATCGTTCCTCCCGAAGGGAGGCTGGAACCTCGTATGAGAGGGGGGTGCAGAGGTCCCCCGTGGGAACCGCGGAGTCTCAAACAGCTCGATGCCCTCTCGCTCACCTGCTCCCTCAAACCTTGCCAGAGCAGAATATTGGGCACAAAAATGGCGAATACCTTCGAATTCGTCCGAGCCAAAAATAAGTTGTTTACTGGGACGCATCTGCGCTTTGCGAGAGTCAGACAGAGCTCGACGCGGCTGGCGGTGCTGCAGGCTTGCAGTCACCTGTCAAGCCAGGGGGCAGTCAGCCAAGCGTTCGGCGACCCCAACCTCAGAAAGTGCGAAGCAGGACTCCGGACACCAGGGAAGGGGGGGACGTACCTTAGCCGAGATTAGATTGTGGCAAGTGGCAGGACTCAAGTACTCAGACTCGGACTTTGTCGACCTCTCCGCTACTGGACGAGGCGGCTGCACTACCTCAGCGATCATGGAATCGAGGGTGAGAAGAGAAATTGATTGGCAAGCAGGATAACCGTGGAATCGAGTACGGCGACCAGTGGTGTTGAAGGATATCTCAAAGACGTATGGGTATATACTCACTTGACTGTAAGCAGTCTTGATGCTGGACCTCGTATGCCCTCTGGTTCCTCGATACATAATTAAGGCGGCCGTACTCATGCCCGTGCCCATTGGCATATGCGCGGCCGCGGCGGTATGTGCCCCGCTCGCTCGATATGGGATTACACTCGCCCAACGCAACAAGCGCCTTCTTCCGGCGCTACTCGCACCGCACAACTATCCACTCAACTGGAGTGACCAAATGGGCCCCCACACAGATCAAAATTGCACAGTATGTGCATCGCCATATTTTGTATCGTCTACCTGAGTTACAGCAATGAACGTGAGTATCTCCGCGGCCGAGGCGAGATCCAGCTGAAATGGGCGGAAAAGTCGTTTTCAGGACCCCGGGGACCGGCTGAGGGGATGATGATGAGGGGTTGGAGTCGGCGCTCCCTTGGCTGACTGCCCCCTGTGTCAAGCGCTCTTTGAACTGCTCTCGATCCTCCCTACAAGTTGGAAGTCCGCAGTTCCCACGGGGGACCTCTGCACCCCCCTCTCATACTCTCATACGAGGTTGGTTCTAGCCTAAAGTGGCAGTAGCGCTATGCTTGCAAGGGGAGTTCCTTGCGTTATCGCGACTCTTTAGGCCATCATGCACAAGACTTGGTCAAGCCACGGCTGTGCAGCTATGTACAGACACTACAGTGGCCTCATTTATACATGGCTCCTGGCTCACTGGTCCGATGGAAGATCTCTTACCTGGAGATCGCAAAAGTTGATGCCGTGTACGAGCAGACGGGTTTGATACTGCAGAATTTGAGGTGTTCGAGGCTTCAGACTCAGAGTGCATATGATGGGTCATCGGTTACCGATGGTATACTTGAGAGCAGATATCAGAAGTACATGAGCAGGTTCAGTCAGCTGTGTACTAGCGCACGCAAAAAATACTCCGATACGGGGAATCGAACCCCGAGCTACCGCGTGAAAGGCGGTAATGTTAGCCGTTACACCATATCGGATTACAGATGGTGGGTGTATGCAGCAATATGATGCGATCCGCGGCGTTCAGGACACGCATACCAACGTTCCCAGAAATTGAACAACTTTTCTTCCACAGCTGAAGACAGCGGTATCAATACTCGTTGAGCTTCATCCGCTCCAACAGGTCAGTCAACGAAGGTATACAGAGCCAGAGGGCTACAAGGAAATCGGACAAATCGCAGCGCAGCGGTGACGGTGTCTCGTATGCATACATCTCGATATGATTGCTTCAATACATTAGTGTTGTTCTTCGAACGACTGCTGCTGCCAAACAAACCCGAACACGACCCCTGCGCCCACATTAGGTGCCAAAGAACCACTCGACATGAGGAGGCTTCCTCCCTACCGCTCGCCCCGCTTCTCGCTCACGACCGCGTCCATCCACTTGAACACCAGTCTCTCGAGTGTGTGCTCCCAACCCTCTTCTAGGCGTGCGACGAGGGGTGCATCGAAGAGGATGGTGTCCTCCGTGACAGTGCCGGGGAAGGTGACGGCGGATACAGATGGAGAGGAGAGTGGGGTGGTGCTATCGGCAGGTGTCCGTGAACCGGCAGCGATGGGGGTGCCATCCTTTGGCCGTTTGCTGTTCGGGAGAACGATCGGCAGAGAGTAACGCAGTTTCAGTGCCCTGAAGAGAATGTCAATACAATCGAGAGGAGTGAACAAGATAAACTAAGATATACGTACGCAGCCCATAGTCGCAGGTTGTCTGTTCTGCGGAACGTCCATCCACGCTTTGACTCGCTGCCGCCCTCCGCCGCCTGCGCCAGCTCGAGCGTGGCGATGTCGTGTATTGCGTCCCTGCTGACGTACCCCCATGGCTTCCGCGACTTGCGCACCCCCGTGTTATATGCGGTACAGAGAAGCTGTCCTGATGATAGTGCGCGCAGGATACCTTCGCGGTCCGCAGGGTCGGTCGGGAGTAGTCGTAAGAGCTCCCCGGGGAGTAAGGCGGCCAGAAGCGCAACCAAGCGACCTAACGATGGCCCTCAGTTTCGATGTACGGAAGCCCGTGAAGTTGAACTCACCGTAGTCGTCCCCAACGAATGTAGACCGCTTCGCCCATGCGGGGAGATCGTCGTCATCGATGAGGTCCTCCTCGTCGACAGATTCCATCTCTTCCGGCTCCTCCGTCACACTCATGCCACGGAAAGAGTCGAGCAGGTTCGCAGAGACGACACGCCGGTTCGAGCGCGCCGAGCCTGCGCCGGGGCTACCTGATGCGTCCCCGGCACTGACTCTGCGCCCCTTAGCTCGAGCTTCACGGTCGGCCCGCTCTTTCCTCTCTACCCGCTCCTTCTCGCGCTCCCAGCCACGTTTCCCGTCCTTCGGCCCGCCAAATAACACATCGTCTACTGCGTCCACATAGCGACTGACGACCTCGCGTTCGCGCGCCAGATCCTCCATCCGGAGATTCTGCTGGTACAGCCAGCCGCCGCCGAGCACGAGCCGCTCGTCCCACCGATCGCGCTTGTCGCGCTCCTCCTCGCTCAGGTTGTTCATGTCGTAGGAGGACGCCTCGTCCTCCCAGACGGGGACCTGCCGATGGCGGCCACCTACGTCGACGAATGAGATGGAGACCGACGTGTCCGCATCCAAGAACTCGGGCTCCTCCATCTGCGAAGAGGGCGACGTACCGCGGGAGTGCGGGGCCGTGGTCGCGTCATTCGACGACCCGTGGTCGCTTTGCGCGTCGTACGCGTCGTGGTCAAGCGGGAGGCGCGCGCGCTCCTCGAGATCGCGCAGCACGGCGAGCACCTCGAGGGCGCGCCCGCGGATGCGCGTCAGCGGGTCGTGCGGGTCGTTCGGTTGCGATACTTGGCGCTTGGGGAGCGGCGCGCTGGAGAGTGTTTGCGGACGGAAGTGAGGCTTGTTCTGCGGCACTTGGGAGTCATCGGGGAGGGAGACGAGATAGTTGCGGACCGAGCGGACGGCGCGCGTGGTGTTCTTGAGGAGATCGAGAATATCAATGGTGTTCCGTGATTTCTGGCCGGCACCTAGGAGATTCGGGTCCTGTTCCGCGGCATCGGTGTGCTGTGGATCGAGGTTCCAACCCGAGGCCACGGTGATGAGGTCCTCTATGACGCCCGGCCGCAGATTCTCCGGGTCCGTTTCAAACGTCTTAACGTATGGCGGGAACGTTATCCGCGGCGCAGACGGCATCGCCGGGGACGGGGGCAGCACAAAGTCCGGCGCGGCAGACAACCTGTTCTTGAGAGTCTGCAGCCCACCAATCGCCGGCCTCAGTCCGCTGTTCGGTTTCTGCAACGGACTACACGACGTTCAGCATTCATGCCGGATATAGGGCTCACTGCCTTCCGAGTACGCACTCGCTCTCGGCGGCAATACCGGTCTTCGTGAAGTAGTGCTGCAGGTACTCGATGCTGCCCAGCGCCATCACGCTCTCCCGCTTCGCCGCGCTGCGACTGAACGGCTTCACAGGCTTGTTCGTGGCGTTCATGTTCGGGTAGAAGGCGACCTGTCGCCTCCGTTTCGACTGGCTCGCGGAGCCATCTGGCGGAGTTGACGGGCCCGAGGTATCCATACTAATCAGAATTATAGCTTGCGATGGGTCAAGAAAGCTAGCGTGCGTGAGAGGATGTACAATCGCCGAGACCGAGATGTGACTGTAGGACTGTCGTGGAGAGCGTGGACGTGGGAGGCGTAGCGGAGGTCGTGGTGGTGCAGAGTGAACCAGCACACAGACGCGCTAGAGCCCGAAACATTCGGAATCATCACCCCCGCCACCGCTTTCTGCAGATCACGACAACCACATCTTAAAACGGTGATCTCACGCGAGGCACTGATTCAGCAGAACAAAGGAGTGAGGATGGATTTATGGCACGGGATTACGGTAGAATATAAGCAAGCCAGGTAAGAACTACTCAAGCAACGTCCGCCAGCGTCAAGAAGTCGGACCGCTTCACATCATCCTCGCCATCTGCCCAAGCTGCGCTGCCATCTCGGGATACGTGTGCATGAACTTAACCTGCGCTTGGGTAGCCTGAGAGTGACCGCACATCAGACGCGGTGCATAAGATGAGTGGGCGTATTACTCACAAACTGGTAAGTCAGCGCGCTGATGAGCTCCGGCTCGCTCCGCGCGAGCTGTGACTGCCGGTCGAACATCTTCAGCGCGACGTCGATCTTGCCCTGCTGCAGGCTCAGCTGGGCAAGAGTCGCAACCGCTGCTTCACACTCAGGGTCGATCTCCAGAGCCTCCTGACAGCATTTCTCCGCTGCTTCAACATCCTGCTTCCACTGGAAGAGCGTAAGGCCCTTGTTGACCATGGGAAGGACGTTCATCGGTGGTGCCCTAACGTGGACGTGGTCAACTCCTATGAGCGGCGCTTTTAGAGGAGAGTCAACTCACTTTGCACGCTCGATTTCAATGGCACGGTCGAACTTCTCGATCGCATCGGGATAACGTTGCTGGTCCAAAAGCAGCTCGCCGCTAGTGCACTCGGTCAGTGATGTGGAAGGGCGCAGGATAGATGGTGACATACTAGTAGTTTTGAGGCTCGCTACGGTCGGGGAACGCCTTGAGCGTCCGCCGGAACGTCGCCATGCTGTTCGCGAGGTTGCCAGACTTGTACTGCGCAACAGCAAGCTGGATGTGGCTGAACACGAACTGGTCGTCGAGCTCCGTTGACTTCGTGTAATTCTCCGCGGCATCCGCGAACTCGTTCATAATGAACAGAACTGCTCGCCTCTCAGTAAAAGGAACGCAAAACGGAGTATACGGACATACCCTGCCCGCGGTGGTAGTAGATATCCGGGTCGTTCGGGTTGTGCTTGATTGCGTCCTCGAAGCACTCGAACGCCTTCTTGGGGTCACCCTGTTCCATGTACACGCTCGCAATCTTCACCCAGGTCTGCGTCAATGACGGATCGAGCTCAAGCGACTTCAGGAAATCCTCCTTCGCGCCCTCGATGTCCGTCATCAAGAACTTGAAGGTTCCGCGAAGGTTCAGGGCCTCGGCCTTGCCGGCGTCCCAAGAAATGCCCTGTTCGATCGACTCGTTCACGAGGGTGAACGCGTGCGCGTAGTCCGACGCCCGCAGCGCCTCGAGGGCCATGCGGAGCGTGTTGTCTCCAGTCGAAGGGTTCTCGGGAAGCTCGGGGAGTGGTCCTGGACGCAGCCCGTGTTAGATAGTGGCGGCAATGTCTGACTAGAGGTACTTACTTGGACGGAAGGCACCGAAGTAAGCGGAGGTGAACATATGCGAAGGCAACCTCGGCTCGCGAGTCTAGATACGAGTGAGTTCTATGCTGGCGTGCCTTATTTGACAACACCCACCGCATAGATCTCCGCTGCCTTGTCAGTAGCAAGCTTTTTGAGTACCCGCTCAACGGACTCTGCCGCGGACATGTTCTGGAACTTGTCCAGGATAGCGGCGGCCGTGAAGTCTTAACATCGGTATGAGCACGATGCACATGGACCCCGCGAGTGCTGCTACTTACCACGTAGAGCGTCCTCATATCTGCCCAACGCCTCGAGCGCGGTCGCGCGGCGGTTCAACGCCTTGAGGTAGTTTTTGTCAAGGGCAAGAGCCTGGTCACAGTCTTCGATGACCTTCTCGTGTTGTGGAGGGTTCAGGTTCACAAAGCACGCGGCACGGTTGCTGAAGAAGACAGGTTCTGGCTTCGGCGTGACAGCAATTGCGCGGGTATAGTAGTCGATAGCGGTCGCGAACTTGCGCTGCTGATAGGCCGAGTTACCCTTCGCCTTGAGGGAAGCAGCAGCCTTGGTGCGCTCCTAGAGAGCAATCAGTGTACCGCTAACGTTTGAAGGTGAAGAACGCACCTCCTCGGACAAGAGCGCAATCTGTTCAGGAGTGTAGTTTGGCTCCTCTGCGTCCTCGTGAGCTACAGCCCAGAATGTCCGCTCATGCGTAACGCACCTTCCTCGGCGACCGACGGCTTCGGCTTGCGCTCCTCAAGGATGGGGCCATCCTCATCCTTGACCGTCTTTCTCTTCTTGCTCTTCTTGCGGTCCTTCTTACCCTCGCCCTTCTCTACGTCACCGCGCTGACCGCTGCTGGATGACGAGGCATAGTAGGCGACACCGCCGATGGCGACGAGGGCCGCAGCCGTGCCAATGAGGACGGCATGCTTGTTCTCGGAGACGAAGTTTTGGACGCGGTCGACGACGCCCTGCGACGACGTGGAGGAGGACATGGTGGGACAGTGACGGACGGCCTCGGCACGGCCCCCGCGCGTTGAATTTTGGCCATGCCCGGGCTGCAAACCCTACCGCGGGGTTATGTGTCATGCATTAACCCTAATCCCGAGCTTCTCGCAAACTTGCCTCTCAATTTGTTTGAGCTCGGCTCAGCTGGATGAGGGAGACAGGAATCGACCGCACCTCCGAGTAATTCACCCAGGCTGACTACAAACCGCTATGGCTGAAGTTACAGCGTTTTCATCCTCCGGAGAAGAAGCGATTACCAGGACGATTGACCTGCAGGACGATGTACCGACTGCTCTAACGCCAGAAGAGCTCGAAGACACCTTTGATATTTCACGAACGGCGCAAGAGATCGAAAGGGGAGACTTCAAAAGGGTTACTATCATCCCTCCGTAGCGTATGAACCGCGGTAACATTTCCCCACAGATCGCCCTGCAATTCCCGGATGAGCTCTTGCCACATTCCGTTCCCATCTTCAGAACCCTCAAGTCTAGGATTGCGTCTGATTGCGAGCTCTATGTCCTCGCAGACACCACCTACGGCAGGTGTGCATTATAGTACCTTCCAGAATCCGTCCTCCACTAACGACCCGCGTCCAGTTGTTGTGTGGACGAAGTCGCCGCCCAGCACGTAGACGCGGATGCGCTCGTCCACTACGGACATGCATGCATGAGTCAGTGCGTTGTGTGATGATGTGTGCATTCGTCCCGCGTACTCACCGAAACGACTCAGAGTGTCGCGACTTCCCGTCATCTACGTGCTAGGGAAGAAGCCAGTGGATCCGTCGCACTGCGCCGAGAGCTTCTCGGAAGCATTGAAATCGTCGCCGACCGCTTCGGAAAAGAAGACCATAGTGCTCCGCTACGATGTAGCATATGCTCACAAAGCTGGTATGTGCCAAGATGCTCTACTAAATCGGCCTGCTCATACGGGTATTAGACGAGGTGATGGCCGAACTTAAGAAGCGACTACCCGCATCGCGAATTCTACATACACCACTATCCCTCATTGCGCATCCGGCCTCCGACCGACAGCCACGCACCGCGCTACCAGAAAATACCACCAGCGCTCAAGCAGGGAACTCGACACAAGACACGTCCCAAGAAGATGCGTCTCCAGAAGAGAGCGTCATTCTGTACATCGGCGGGGAATGCTTGACCCTTACCAACTTGCTCCTCACCCACGCGTTGTACGAGGTTCGTGAAATCTATACAGCGCGTCGAAAGTCGCTAAATGACTGCTCCAGGTATTCTCGTATGACCCCGTCACGCAAGAAACCCGGCTAGAATCCGGACGCACAAACAAGCTACTCATGCGACGATACGCAGCCGTGCAAAAAGCACGAGACGCCGATGTGATCGGTATCCTCGTCGGAACGCTCGGTGTCGGTCAGTTCGTCTGCCTTCAGCCATCGCCTCCACAAGCTGAGCAGTGGTTGCAGCGAACTACTTGCCCCTGATCGCGCACCTGCGCAACATCATCAAGAAGGCGCACAAGAAGTCGTACACGATCACCGTGGGCAAGCCCAACCCTGCCAAGCTCGGCAACTTCATGGAAATCGAGTGCTTCGTTCTCGTCGCATGCCCGGAGAACAGTCTGCTGGACGCGAAGGTAACACGCCACGTCGTTCTTCTAAGCAGACGGTAACTGATATATTGGGTGGAACATAGGAGTTCCATCGGCCGATAGTCACGCCGTACGAGCTCGAAGTTGCCCTGCAGCCCACACAGACCTGGACAGGGCGCTATATTCTGGACTTTGATCAGCTCTTGAGAGAGCACAAGGACGCGCTGGGAGGTCAGTTTGACACACGTATCTCCTTGCATCCATGCTTATGGCAAACAGACACAGAAACCGGAGGAGAACAAGAACCGGAAGACCTCGACCAGCCGGTGTTTTCCTTGGTCACTGGACAGTACCGCTACGCAAAACGCTACGGAGGTGATTCGTGTCATGCGATATCATGAGGCTCAGGAGCTGACAACCGTTACCGGTTCAGACGAGCCATCAACGAACGGCGATGCAGACTCGTCGGCCGTTGTATTGCGCAACCAAGATAGCGCACTAGCGAAATTGGAAGACAATGCAGCAGGTGCGATCGGTTGCGGTACTTCTCGCCACGATGCACTTTGCTCACGGCGTGTTCGGTAGCCCAATTTCTGCAGACCCGGACGTTCCGGGGGCTCGAGGCCCGGGTTGGGGAGGACGCCCCGAGTCTCCTTGAACAAGGTCGAAGTGGGATCGCTCGCGGGTATGCGGATGACCGCCGCGATGCATCGCAGCCATAGTGGCAGTAGCGAACGGCTCCCGTTAGGGAGGCCTTGCCGGGGGAAGCCGTGTACAGTATCCCGGCCTTCTCTTCGAAGGAGAAGCTGTGGAAAATTGTCCTCAATAGCTTGTAAAGTGTAATAGGCAAAGTTGTAGACCATCCTACGCTGCAGGGAGCTTGAATTCGTGCCGTCTTCCGTAGGCTAACTTGGCTTTTAAACCTCGTTTGAACCACCACGTAAGTCATCAATGCTCTCTGTCTCCCTCTACCCTCTCCATTCCTCGGCCTGCCATATACTTGCTCTTGTCACAAATTGTCAGTCTCGGACTACACCTCTCGACAGCTGAAGGCGGGTTGGAACGATGGAACCAGACCCTGCCAAGGAGACTGGGATCAAGGTAGGTGTCCGGCAATCCCCATTAGGCGGGCTATCCACTTATGGCAGGTGCATCGACAAACGGACAAGATTATTGCGGGGTGGAACGACTTCAAAATGTACGTGACAGTCGAGACCGACAACGACGACCAGGCCATCGACCAGACCGCCAGCGACAGGGCTGGAGCATCCCCGACGACGTTCATAAACCACCGAGCACCATGACGGCCGCACGAGACAGCATGTGGTCCGCATCCTACGACATCCTCATCGTCGGCGCCGGCATCGCCGGGTCTGCCCTCGCGCACGCGCTCTCTGCTGCCGCCGCCGAACGCTCGCGCCCTCTGCGGATATGCCTCCTCGAACGCTCGCTCGCGGAACCGGACAGGATAGTCGGGGAGCTGCTCCAGCCGGGCGGGATCATGGCGCTGAAGAAGCTCGGGCTCGAGTCGTGCGTGGAGGGCATCGACGCCATCCCGACGTACGGCTACTGCATCCTGCTCGACGGTAAGCCCGTACACATACCCTACCCCGACGGCTACGAGGGCCGCGCATTCCACCACGGACGCTTCATCCAGGCTTTGCGCGCGAAGGCGAAGGCGGCGCCTTCGGTCGAGGTCGTAGAGGCCACCGTGTCGGAGCTCATCGAGTGCCCGCTCACGGGGCGCGTGCTCGGCGTGCGTGCAACGCGCAAGGAGGAGGGTGCGGTGGAGAAGGAGGCGTTCTTCGGGGACCTCACCGTCATCGCGGACGGCTGCTTCTCCAACTTCCGGAGTCAGGTCATGGGCAAGGCGGCGCTACCACTGGACGTCAAGGGCCATTTCGTAGGGCTCGTTTTGGAGGACGCCGAGTTACCCATCCCGAAGCACGGCACGGTCGCGCTCATGGAGGACGGCCTCGCGCTGCTGTACCAAATCGGCACGCACGATACTCGGATACTGGTCGACGTCAAGAACCCCGTCCCTGCCGACCTGAAGAACTACATTTTGACGAAAGTCGTACCCACACTCCCCGCGTCTCTACACCTCCCCGCCCAAAAGGCGCTCGAGAAGGACCGTCTGCGGCGCATGCCGAACTCTTTCCTACCTCCGTCCAAGCAGGGCAAGGTCACGAAGGAGGGTGTCATTCTCCTCGGCGACTCCTGGAATATGCGGCACCCACTGACCGGTGGCGGCATGATGGTCGCGTTCAACGACGTTGTGCTTTTGCGAGACATGTTGCTCGACGTGAAGGACCTCGCGGACTGGAAGGAGGTCTCTCGGCTGCTGCATAGGTGGCACTGGGCGCGGAAGCCACTCGCGTCTACCGTGAATATCCTCAGTGTCGCGCTCTACGACCTGTTCAGTGCACATGGTACGTACTCGCCAGTGATGTACCACTTGCGAAGGCTAACAAGCGTCTAGACCCAATACTTGACGTCCTCCGGACTGGATGCTTCAAGTACTTCGAGCTTGGCGGCAACTGCGTGCGAGAGCCCGTCTCTCTACTCGCCGGGTGAGTTACCTACACTAACGCGATCGCTACCCTCGTATTGACTACTTCTTCAGTATCGAACAGGCACCATTCATGCTCTTCCGACACTTCTTCACCGTCGCGTTCTACGCGATCTGGGTTCTATTTACGCACCCGCGGCGAGTTGGAGAAGTTAACGGCAAACCCGTGTATGCGCGCCCACGACCGGACGAGTACCCCTTCTTGGCGTTCAAGAGTGTGCAAGTGGTCAGTACCTACCTATGCCTCGTCTACAGTCTCAATGCTAACAAGGGTACCTCAAAGTTCTGGACAGCAGTCGTCGTTTTCATGCCCCTACTCGCTTCCGAGGTCCGTTACTGAGGTCCGCCTCGTGCCCATCGCTAGACGGGATTCCGGCTTAGATAAATGTACCGTAATACCATGTAATGTATGCCCATGTCTATCCTCTCGGACATTGCATAATAGCTTCTTGGACGCTCGTTTTGACTTGCGAGGGCGTCTCTACTATCGCGGGTATGTACGACCAACTTGCCAATGCCATGCGGCCAACCCTCGTCTTGTCTATCTGGCGACCTCTTCATGGTCGCTGGGTGCGGTGATTCCTCTGGGCGGATGTCATGGGGTTTAGACCACCTGTCCTGTTGAGCATCCCGTTGGCGATGTCCTGGAGCGCGCCGAGCGGCGGCATTCTGGGGAGCGGTTGTCCTCGTCATGGCTCTGCTTGCTTCCAAGTTCCGTCACTCTTTTTGACGTACCTTCTGACTTGCTAGAGCATCCGTGCTGTCGCGGGTACAGATCTCCACGCCGTTGATGGTCTTCCTTCAGCAAATCTGAGAAAGCGGATGTCGAGCGCGAGCGCGTGCGGTGGCTCAGACACATTGCCCTTCCGATCCCGAGTGGACACATTCGCTATCTCTCGCTAGAAGACCTTCCGGAGTGCAGAAATAAGCTTACCTCCACGCGTAAGGGGAGAAGCTATATTCTCATGGGGCGTTTCGGATGCAGACATGCTGCGCGACCGCTCTGTGGTGGGTCTCACAAACTCGCCGGAGAGTCGAGACGTCAGTCAGCTCACCGCAATTGAATGCATCCCGATTTCCAAGACACGCTAGCAGATCCTTCGTAATTCCTGCGAGACATCTTCGTAGAGAACTCACCCACGCGGAGTCGAAAGCATCGTCACCAACGAGCGCGAGGCGGCCGCGCCCCGCGTCTCGAATTCCTTGTCCATGAACCACCACCGCTTGCACCCTCGAATCCGCCCGCCCAACTCCGCGCGCGTTACGTGACTTCCATACGAGGTGCGTCGCCTGCGCTGCCCTAGGCGCGATAGGAGCACGGACTGAATAGAGGAAGGCCGTCGGGAGTCAGAACAAAGGAGAAGGGCGATCCCGGAATTTGAGCTCCTCGCAGCTTCACAGGCGCGCCCGCGTCGGAGTCGCGGTACGTCTCCCGTGCGCGTGCCTTGCGAGTTGCCACGACCTCAGATTGACGGCGGAAGGCAGGCAGTTCGGGCGGAACGAGGCTTGGAGCACTTTCTTGGACAGCGCGGCCCAGTCGCGTCCATTCTCGCCGTAATTGTGCTAGCGGCGATCGGCGAGAGGAGGTGCTTGGGAGGTGCGTATATATCATCTCTCGGAGTCGGCCTCGGTGAACGTATACCCCCTCCTCCCCCGCATCATGGCTCACGTCGTGGCGGACCAGCAGGAACCACCGCCGTACGGTCCACCGTCTGGTGTGCTCATCGTCCCCGTTGCTGAAGTCGTCGTCCAACACGAACACTCGCGCCTCTCGATCGCAGGATCGAGCTCTGCTCCACGACACCGCTCGCATACTATCGCGGCCCCTCCTCCTCGCAGACGTCGATCCACGCGTACGTTCACGCCCGCTGCGTTCGCTATGAGCGCACCCTCCAGCAGCCCGCCGCCATACTCGCTCACCCCTCCGGAGGTGCACCCGATCGGCCCCTCGAAGCGCGCCGCGTCCTCTCCCCATCTCCATCGCCCGGGAGATGCTCAGCCCAGCTCCTCCCTCGCGTCGCACTCACGTCAAGTCTTCTCCGAGTACTCGCGTTCTCACGCACGCGTGAACCCTACGTCCGACGAGGACGAGTCGGGGGCAGAGACGGACGACGGCGTGCTGTTTAGGCCGCAGGCTCGAAGCCTGGCGGACACGCTGCGACATAGGTTGCTCGGGAAGGGGAAGGGCCGAGCGTACGACGAGCATTGGACAAGACCGATCACGACTACTCCTGGAGCACTCTGCGCGGGAGAGACAGAGACGGAAGGCGAGGATTCGGTGAGTGTATGCGTATGTCTCTCCGCGCCATCGACTTGAACAGCTTCACAGCCGCGAAATCTTCCTACCGCAAGGATACGTCCCTCGTCTTTGTCCCAACAGCTGTCACTACCCGCAACGACTGCATGGCTCGTCCAATCGCTATTCCAACTGTTTCGTCTCCTCTCTATCGTCCCCGCTGTTTTCGGCACGCTGTGGAATCTATACCGCATATATGCACCACCCAATGGAGACGACGCGTGGAGGGTCGACTACTTCGTCTGTGCCTTATGGGTGAGTTGCAATCCGTCACTTATATAGATCAGCTTGCTCATCTCAGACAAGTCCATCCTAACGGGATGGCAATGTCTGCAGCTAACGACCGGCCTGCTCAAACGTTGGAAGGTATATTACTCTCCCTTCGCGGCCCTAATCCGCCTACTCGCGCTTCAAAGTGCGTTCGCGATTCTTCCCATCTCGTGCTTTTCTGAACTGTTATACAGCCATATGTTGGCCTGCAACACATCTCACTCTCACTGTGCTCGACCACGAGGTGCGGCCACTCATCTGCTGGGCGGCCATCGGGACAACGACATGCTGCAGCCGGAGCATCCAGCTCTGGGTCACGTCCAACATCGTCCCCGCGCCCGCCCCGCCGGGGAGCGCGATCCCCGAGGAGGAGCTCATGCGCAAGAGCAAGCGGCGGCGGTGGGACTGGGCGCAGGTCGGCGTCAAGTGCGCGCTGCCCGCGGGAATCATCTACTGTGTTATGGCGTGGGCACTGGTGCTGAGGAGGGAGTTTATGGGCTGCTGAGGTTCGCTCTGGCGCTTGCGTGGAGAGGGCGGATTTGGTTGCTTGTTATGCGTCATGGTGCGTCCTTCTGTGCACAGATATCATTATGGTGGGCGCGAGACTACAGGTACTTTTAGATCGTCTGTAGTCTGTAGAGTATGTTACCCGTCCGGACAACTGTCCCACTTGCATCCTAATCATGCTGCTATCAGGACTTCACGAGTCTCACGTTCGGTGCTGCGACTCGGACCAGTCCACCCCCTCCCAAAGAAAACTTCGCCTCCATCATTCCTTGGCAAACAATTACTTTCATGCTCTTCGCAAACAAAACAACCTCTCCGCATTGGTCCTCACCGGACGGCCCAGGCAACAAATTAGGGCCTTCCCCGCACCCCCCACTTCTCGATCACGGCGCATCAACAAGGCACGCCAGCGCCAAGGGGCGCGTCCAGCTGACGAGCGGGCCAGCGGCCCTGACGCCAGGTCTCATCCTCTCCCCGACCTAGCACTCGTTCCTCGCTCTCGCCATACATCACGCTCCCTAATGCGTGAGGTGTTCGGCAAATTAGTCATACCAAGGATGCTGCCCGCCGAAGGCGGGCGCTTGTGGGGTTACGCAGGGTTCTGTAAAAGTAGCCAAGGGTGGCCGGTTCGGTGGGTCGCGCAAAGCGCGACCTCCCCTCTGCGTGCACTGATGCTCCCTTACCTGAGAGAACTGAGCTCTTAGAAAGCTCTGAATTACCTCGTTTTGATCGATTATCTGCTTAATTTCTCGTATTTTTTTCGGCGCTGCGCGGGCAGCTTCGCTGCCCGCGTCCCATGTGACGGGCGCTTGTGCCGTACCGCGCGCAAGAGGTGGAGAGCTGGGCGATCTCTTCTTTGAGCCACATGCGTGTTGATTGATAACGTACTGCTGGAAATGTTCATAGAATGCGATTTTACTGGTTTTCGGCGCGATCGGCGTTCAGCCTTTGCGGCAGCTTCGCTGCCGCACTGTTAGGCCATGGGCGCTTATTTCGGGACGCCGCGCAAGTATGTGACGGCCTCGCTGTTGCACTTGACGCCTCCAGGAATCAGCGCATATGTCTTCATCTCATGGTAAAGTAGCTTTAGTTTGTAAACTGCTGAACTTACAGATTGTCAGTCTCTCGAAGGCGTGACCACGGACATGTGCCCTAGCCTCCACCTGAGCTCGCGGGCGCCTAAATTAGTTAGATGCGTACTTAGGGTTAGGAGTGAATCAGTCGACTGATTCAGTGGACTGATTTAGTCCGCCCTTGGTATCGCGCTGTAGCCAGGTGTTCTGCGTGAAGGGGACTAAAATACTAAGTGGGTTCCAGAGGCTGGAGGGAATATGATTTCGCCACTCATGCTTAGTCCTGGTTTCCAGCAGTAGGGGGAAGCGCCGGAACGGCGCGTGCGGTCCGATCTCTCTGAGATTTCGCGGGGGGTCGCGCGCGGGGGTTCCGAGAACTGTTCCCGGTGCGCGCGCGATCGCGTTCGCCCACGAATGAGGCTGTAATGGACCTGCACGTTCGCTGCCGACTCCGATGCTTGAGCGCGAGGTGTTGAGCTACGCTCACCATCCAGCGAAGCCACAACAGCCGTGGCTCGAAACCTCGCGCCCGGCTACCCCACACAGGCGAGCTGAGAACGAAAACACGAAATCACTGCGATAAAATTACACTAACGTAAACCGTACTTCTTCTTGAATGCGCACATGGATTTCTCTACTAGCTGCAGTCTGGACTTGTCAAACGAATTGGAAATGAACAAAGGAAGAATCGCCTCAATCTTCCGCCAGTATTCGAGGAAGGACCGCGACCGCCACCCGCCTTGCGTCGCCACCACATCCGGGTGCGTCCCTCGAAGGAGTAACTCCGTAGCCCCTCCGATGCGGAAGCAGTGTCCTGATAACTCACCCAGACCGTCCGCCTTCCAGATCTCGTTGCATCTTTCTAGGAACCAGTCCCTTGTCATCGGGGCCCAAGCTCCCTTCTCGGTCTCGTAGCTGAACAGCGGCGCGTCGTCTGGAATCTTCTTATTGGCCAGCAGGTGGTGCCTCAACGCCGTCACAGGGTTGGTCGGGTCGTCGTTCTCTGTAAGCACGACGTCTGCGCCCGCAAATTTCGTGGTTTTCGTCCAGGGGATATGGAAACACGCATAACGCGCACCCCCGGGGAGCGTTTTGAATGACGGCTTGATTCCGCGTGCGACGTTCTTGCCTGCGTCGAAGGCACCTCTGGACCGAATGACCAACTCTCCGAGTCTGTTGCGATACGTCAACCTTCCGGAGATCTGCGAACTCGCGCGTTCCGACGTACCGCCGACACCCCCAAAACGCGCTGCAGGCTACCTGTAAGTGTACGTGGCGAGACACCGGTCCCCCGTATCCCTCAAGTACTCTGGACCGGGCTGTATTGGCTCGGCGTACTCGTGGGATGGTGGGGGGTTGGTAGTCTCTGCCCCCACCAGGCGCCCAAGGCCCGAACCTTGGGTCGCCGTACGCGACTAGATAAGATACAATATGCAATCTAATCTATGGGCGCTTACGCGCCCCATGTCTCGTTGCACGCCGCAGGCGTTACCTCCAGGAGACACTAAGTCTCCCGCACGGCGGTCGTGCTAAGGATCCACCGGGGATCCTTACACTCTCCCCCCTTAGACCCGAGTATGGGTCTCAAATAATAATGAGGAAAGGGAAGGGCCACAACTGGGAGTGGCGTTCACGCAGTATTATACACAGAACCAGACGCTGCGCACGTCTAGCCCCTGGTAGGACGAGGAAGGGACGAAGTTCGTCCCAGCACCATGAATATATCAACTGCGACGGGGTGCGCCGTCCAGTGCTCGCTTCGTGTATGTACACAGTAGGATGATGAAGGACGATATCGTCCGCGCCGAGTATACAAGTCGCAGTGCGGCGTTACACTCGACAGGCTGGGGATGCTATAGCATCGATGAAGGGACGGCGTCGTCCGGGTACAAGAACCTCCAGGACTCATTTGTCCATGGGGTCGTCGGCGGGCTCGGCCGCAGCTCCTGACGGCTCACCGTCTCCCTCTTGTCGCGCCTCCGGAGCGTCGTCGTTGGCGTCCGGAGGCCGTTGAGGGGTGGACGCGATGGAGTCGACCTGGTTGTCGACCTCCATCTGCGTCGGTGCAGCCGACTGGCCGGGGAGCGAGACGGTAGGGGCCGTCGGGGTGGTGGTAGGCGGGGCCGCGGTCTGCGCGAACTCGAGGTTGAGCGACGCGAGGGGAGGGACGGTGGTGACGTCGGTCACCGAATTGATCCCGTTGAACGCGACCACGAGTTGCGTGTGGTCGCGTCCCTCGCGATGCGCTCGCGCGCGGAACGCAGGCCGTTCCATCCGTTCCGCCATGGCGAACGAGACGCCCCTCTGCGCGTGCCACCACGCGACATGGAAAAGGGACAACTCGTTGTCCCCCATGCCGCGCGTGTAGGGCGCGCCCGCGTACGTCGCGCGGGGCTCGAGGTGCCACCGTTCGAGGATGTGGCGGTAGAGACGGGGTACTGAGAACAGTACCTCCGTCAGCTCGATCCATCGAGCGCGCTCGCCGGGGGTGAGATCGCGGCGGAGGGACTGCCTCGTCACGACGAAGAACTCGACGTGCGAGGAGGTTGGTCCTCCGTCCTGGTCCCGGCTCATCCACGCTGGGATGCGGTCGGGGTAGGAGCGCATCCACTCGCGGTGCTCGGACGGCGGTGCGTCCGATCGAGGCTGCTTGCGCCTCGGACCATGTAGGTCCCGCTCGGGACGCGTCTCCTTGCGCCGGTTTTGTCTGCGTGAAGGGGACTAAAATACTAAGTGGGTTCCAGAGGCTGGAGGGAATATGATTTCGCCACTCATGCTTAGTCCTGGTTTCCAGCAGTAGGGGGAAGCGCCGGAACGGCGCGTGCGGTCCGATCTCTCTGAGATTTCGCGGGGGGTCGCGCGCGGGGGTTCCGAGAACTGTTCCCGGTGCGCGCGCGATCGCGTTCGCCCACGAATGAGGCTGTAATGGACCTGCACGTTCGCTGCCGACTCCGATGCTTGAGCGCGAGGTGTTGAGCTACGCTCACCATCCAGCGAAGCCACAACAGCCGTGGCTCGAAACCTCGCGCCCGGCTACCCCACACAGGCGAGCTGAGAACGAAAACACGAAATCACTGCGATAAAATTACACTAACGTAAACCGTACTTCTTCTTGAATGCGCACATGGATTTCTCTACTAGCTGCAGTCTGGACTTGTCAAACGAATTGGAAATGAACAAAGGAAGAATCGCCTCAATCTTCCGCCAGTATTCGAGGAAGGACCGCGACCGCCACCCGCCTTGCGTCGCCACCACATCCGGGTGCGTCCCTCGAAGGAGTAACTCCGTAGCCCCTCCGATGCGGAAGCAGTGTCCTGATAACTCACCCAGACCGTCCGCCTTCCAGATCTCGTTGCATCTTTCTAGGAACCAGTCCCTTGTCATCGGGGCCCAAGCTCCCTTCTCGGTCTCGTAGCTGAACAGCGGCGCGTCGTCTGGAA
The DNA here is from genome assembly GCA_001304625.1 of Trametes sp. AH28-2. NCBI lineage: Eukaryota > Fungi > Basidiomycota > Agaricomycetes > Polyporales > Polyporaceae > Trametes > Trametes sp. AH28-2. Next base: position 47,007 of record LJJJ01000265.1, read on the forward strand.
TCTTCTTATTGGCCAGCAGGTGGTGCCTCAACGCCGTCACAGGGTTGGTCGGGTCGTCGTTCTCTGTAAGCACGACGTCTGCGCCCGCAAATTTCGTGGTTTTCGTCCAGGGGATATGGAAACACGCATAACGCGCACCCCCGGGGAGCGTTTTGAATGACGGCTTGATTCCGCGTGCGACGTTCTTGCCTGCGTCGAAGGCACCTCTGGACCGAATGACCAACTCTCCGAGTCTGTTGCGATACGTCAACCTTCCGGAGATCTGCGAACTCGCGCGTTCCGACGTACCGCCGACACCCCCAAAACGCGCTGCAGGCTACCTGTAAGTGTACGTGGCGAGACACCGGTCCCCCGTATCCCTCAAGTACTCTGGACCGGGC
>KQ464140.1:2154-43915 GCA_001304625.1 Trametes sp. AH28-2
GCGAGGTGACGTGGCAAGAACCGCGAGGAGTCGCGAGGAGATTTCGGGCAGGGATCCGCGGGAACGCGGAGGTCGCGGTATCGCGGAGGGAGTTCGCAAGGACGCAGGACGCAGGACGCAGACGCAGTTCGCAATAAGTCGCAGAGTATTTCGCGGGCGCAGTGAAAGCTCAGTGTTGAGATCCTGAGAAGGGGGAAGGGGGAATCTGCATTGCCCGGCGCTGTGCCGTGTATTTTACAGGCCGAGTCCGTAGCTAAGTCCATCAATAAATAAAACAGAAAGTCCGCGACCGCGAGGCCGCGACCGCGCGGCGCCTAGACCCGCGACGCGGGTCCCACTATCACGGGACCGCGCTCCCGGCGTCCTGAGCCCGCGAGCGCCCGGACCGGGCCCGCGATAACCGGAGATCCGCCCAACGTCCTGCACAAGTCCTTCCGCGAGGGGCGCGGAACCGCGAGTCGGGCGCGAGCTCGCGGGAGGTAGCCGCCTGGTCCCAGAGAGGCTGCGAGTCGAATAGCGTACACCGCGGGTGGAATAGCGAGTACCGCGGGTCCGCGATAGCGAAGAATCGGGGCCTAGCGGGGCCCTGGGCGCGTCACCGCGCGGCCGTCGTATGGCGCAGGCTTCTCCGGCTTCAGCACCGGAGCCGAGTGCTTCGACTTCTTCTTTCTCTTACGCAGCTGTCGTTCCGCAAGCTGTTGCAGGTCTGGCTCGACGCCCCGGGGAGCGTCACTCTCAGAGTCAGACGGCGAAGACCGCTCGGAAAAGCTAGAATAGTCATCGTCAGAGGGATCTCCTCCAAGGCCTTCGAATGCTTGTCCTAGATAGCTTCCGGGCTCTAGCTGAGCGGCCGGGCGCAGCGATGATGACCGCGGTGCGCCCAATCCGCCCGCCGAGCGCGACATACGAGAACTACCTGTGGCGGCGCGGACGGCGGAATCTACGAAGCGGCCGGCCAGACCACCGTTGACCACGTCCTCACGACGTGAGGCTACCGCTGCAGTAGATGCGCGCGGGGCGGCGGAGGAGGTCTCGCGATGCGCTGCCCGCGAGGAGCGTATCTCGTGCACCTCGCGGCGCAGGGCAGCAAGCTCCTGCGCGAGCAAATCGTCCCCCTGCCGAGGCTGAGTATACTGCGGTGCCGGTGCGGATGACAGTCCTGCGCCAGCAAGTTGCTGTTCGTTCTTACGAGCGCGCCAATACGCGAGCATCTCGCGTTGCTCGTCCGCGTCATAATCAGCCAGTACACCGTCAGGGTGCACAGCGTAAGCCTGTAATTCACGTTCTTGGGCTCGAGGATCCAGCTCCTCGTGTGGAATGCCCACGGCGCCCCAGTTGCAGGCGTCGACAGCCTTCCCCTTATCTCGCGAGGGACCTTCGCCTCGAGAACTGTCGCTGGAAAGTGATGCTCGGCTGCTGTTGTGCACGAGCTGAGCGCGACGCTCAATGAGCTCGCGTTGCGCGGCGGAAAGCGCTGTCTCCGCGTCACGCACGGCCTGAGTCTGGGCAGCGGTCAAGACCGGCCCCTTGCGCGCGATGGGGGTGCGGTCAGCGGGTAGCGATCCCGTGCTGCGGCGGCGGCGCCGGACTTCAATCCACGGCGCGTCATCCTCCTCGTCAGTGACTTCTTCAATAGTCACGGGAGGGGCCTTCCTGACCGCGCCGCGCGCGGCCTGCTCTTCGGGAGTACGTGGGGAAGGAGATATATTATTGTTCTGTCTAAGCGACATCTCGCCCCCGGCGCTGGGCACGGGAGACGGGGTTCTCGAGCGCACAACCTGGCTGTAGGACAGCCCAGGCTGCCGCTCGGCTCCGGAGCTGATGCTCGCGGGTCCAGTGGCGAGGTCCGAAGATTCAGTGAGAGGACTAGAAACAAGCGAGGCATCAGTGGTATCGTCCGGAGAGAGCGAGGACGCACCATGGGAAGCAGCCGTCGTCGGGGCGGCGGGCCCCGCACGAGAGTTCCGGAGGTTGTAACGAGCCGACATTGTAGGGGGTTTTCTGGGATTATTGAGGATACGAGAGAGAGATGGGAGAATGTCGCCGAGAGGAGGGGTCGAGTTGATCAGACTCGAGGTTGCCCAGTCGGTCGACGGAGAGAGAGACTGAGAAGAGAGAGTAAAGCGAGGTTTGTTGGTTCGAGAGACTGGCTGTCAAAAATATGTCACGTTTGCGATCCGAGAGGGGAGCGTTGACGTGACAAGCGAGAAGAGCTTCGAGTCGAGGCGGACAGGTTATAAGTCTGTCGATTCAACAGGAAGACTAAGGAAAGTACAGCGGGGGAGAGCAGGTATATATACTAGTCGAGGCAGGTTTCAGAGGGAACGTGCATAGACTAAGACGGGTCTGAATCGAGCAAAGGAAGAGAGACAATGAGCGGTGGGAAGGCTAGAGGCCAGAAAGGGAAGGAGGCGCGGGAAAGGGGATAGCGCTGAGCGAGCTAGGACGACCGAACCGCTACAACGGGGCGTCGCAGAGCCGTGATGATGTCGGCGTTTCTGCGAGTCGAGACGAATCGATGGCCACCTCAGCTTGTGTCAATGTACCCAGAGGTATCTATGTTACTCACCTTACTTCATGTCGATATCTCATGATATCTGTCGCTCAGACCTCTTGTCGAGATGAGAGGCAGACGCGGGTTCACGCAGGCACCCATCGCGAGCCGGCCTCTTTCGATGGATCCTGCAACCATGAGCTGGAGGGCTTGTTCGTCGTAGCTTGCCTGAGAGAGAGGGAGAGGTGTACAGTCGGCTGAGCGAGGGTTGGGTGCGGTCCGTGTTGCAGTTCAACGTTCAGGATAGTCTGCTGCATATAGAGGTGGTCATACCGTAGGTCGAGAGAGCGGAGCCAACTTCAAAGTCCGACAAGCGCCCTTGGCACTCCCGTCGCCGCGGGCGCACTGGCGCAGTCGCCGCCGCATAAGTAGGTACACCATGTAGACTAGCGAAAGTGCCACAAGTGAGGAGAAATCTGACAGGACCAAAGAAATGTAGGCCATGGTTAGGTATAAACTGGTGCGGAATGGCATATTTACGGAGGGACCTGACTCGAGCACGGGGAGAGCGCTCTCCCAGGCCTTCGCGGTGATCTGACATCGTACACTAGCTTTCCTCGTTCTACCCTGTTGCGAAGACAATCATACCCATTTGTATGAGTTGTTCAGTCTGTCAGCAAAGTACTCCGGAGCTCAGGCTCAAAGACATCGCAATCGCGCCCTCGAGTTGCTCGACAAGCCTGCGCGTGTAGGCGCGTGTGCAGCCACAGCTGAGATTGAACCCAGTGATCGCATAGCTCGTCCTCCACCAATTAGAGAACGCAGAGGTAAGCGGCAATCACTCGGCCATCACAAATCGAGGGGCTACCGTCGACCTACGGTAAGGAGGGGTCATTATGAAGCAGACGTCCGTTGTGCTTGCACATCGGTACGTCTGCCTAGGGGAGACTACGTTCAGGAGAGAGCTGGCGTCGTGCGGACTCCGTGAGACGCGACAGCCAGAAGGGCGCCTATTCGTCTGTGTCCTCTTGCTCTCGACTCTCGCGACCGTTCCGCAGCTCGTCGAGTCCTTCACTGCTGGAGCCCGATTTTACGCGGTGTACTGCTGAGATGTACCATGCGCACACCACGGTATCAGAGCAACGGCATGGAGCGGGGCCAGAGGTACGTGCGTGGCCTACTACGCCTGCAAGTTCCTCGTTAACCAGTCTCCCTGAGCAGGGCGATGCATATAGTCGCGTTACTGAAGTATATAGGTACTGCTATAATCCTACAACATAGTTGATCAGTGGACACTTCGTCGAAGTCTCTTGCGACCACGGGCGAACATCGTGATCCTCGAAGCCCCAGATTCAACCGTGACACCGAACGCGCCAAGGCTGCATGACCCAACACCACAAGCCAGCATGGCCCTCTGTGCATGTAAGAGCGCCATATCGTGGACCTCTCTGGTGAGTTACACTCGACTGGACTGATTCCGCGCGGTGGTACCCTCACTGCGTTTACCATCTGCTCTGATGTCCCGTTTCTCCAATCGTGGCGCGGAGCTTCCTCACCCACCCCGTCTGCACGCATGAGGGATAGGGCGAGAAGGGGACAGCGTCGGTCTCGCTTTCTCTATGCAGCGACTACGACGGTACATTCACGCCTAACCACGTAAGTCGCCCATTCCGTTACCCCTGCGCTGTATCTCAGAAGCTTCCGGACTCGCGCAGGTATACCAGCTCTGCGCAGCGTACGCAATGCGGCCATCGAACGGTGTCGATGGACGGACACGGCGTGAGTCCAACTCGTGCTTCATGCGCAGAGTCTGACCGGGTTGAAATTGCCCTTGCACAGCTCGTGAGCTTTGCGCACGAAAGTACCTTTGACCCAGGATGCCTTATCAATTCAGATCCATCGAATCAACCGCAATGCTCCACTCCATATCCGCAGACACGCGCACGCGCCTCGTTCGGTGCGCATATGCGGGTCGCTCAAGGTCAACACGTTCATCTCCACGACGACCACTACACCATGTCCAGGACTGTGCCAATGCACCACCCATGTACCTCCGTGTTCTGCGCTCTGACGCAAGGAGCATTACCTCGCACTCGGTGCAGTCATTTCCCGTCGACATCCGCCGAGGACAGGACGTACGCGCTGCTCGGCATCTTCAGCGTGCATATAGCTTCCATCTACGGCGAAGGGAACAAAGCATTCCTGCGCCTCCAGGACGGGATCATCAAGACGATTCCCGGCCAGAGCATGATCGCGCGGGGCCGGGGATACACCCTGCGGTCCTTGAACGAAGTCTCCGAGCCTCGCGGGCGGGCAAGCGCACCCGGGCTCCTCGCAGAGTCACCCTCGGACTTCCGCGAAGTCGGCGCGGCCACGTCGTTATCCCCCAGCGCCTTCGCGCGCCGTCTGGGATGGGAGGGGCCTATACCCTCGCTTCGCTCCGTCTTCACACGGCAGGGCGTCCACGCCCAGTTCTTCTGCGTCGACCTCACGAGGCTCCCTCAGATCTACGAGACCTTCTCCGACATCGGGCGGTGCGAAAGCTGCATGCGCCGCGGCCACGCTCATGCCCTCGCGCTCCTGCAGTGCGAAGACGAAGAAGGCTCGCTGATCGCACTCCCGCTCCGCCGGACGCGCTCTGGAGACGAGGAAGCGGAGGGCTTGGCCAATGCCACGCACGTCCGCTGCCACGACCCGACGCACGTCCCGTTCCACATTGTCCGTCTCCCCAAGGCAACATTGGCGTCCATCCTGCAATCACAGCCCCTGACGCTTCGATCCGTGTCCGTCCTGCGGCACTATGCGCCGCCCTTGGTGTCAAGTCGCGCGAACCCGGCTTTGCGCACGAGGACTCGGCCGGGATCGCGCTGTGGTCGGGCGACCGGGAGGACGGCGTCGTATTCCAGATCGCGCCCTGGTGCAAGGACGCGCTGCGCGCCTTGGGCTTTACTGTCGCGCCGCTCCAATACGACGTTCGCTCTAAGCGGCGGATTATCGTCAGTACGTCGCTCGAAGGGCAGGACGCCAGTATGGTTTCGCGACACTTGTCCCTTCCCGTGTCTCTCCTTCCTCTGGCGAGGTGGACCTTCGGTCCCTGCGCGAATCTCCACCGGCTTCTCCGGAACAGAGGGGCGGCTCGCTCCGTATCCGCCTCCGGCTTCCTCTCGAGCTGATGGACGAGTATGACGGGGAATCGACCACGGCGAGCTTCTTCCCGCAAGTGAGCCACACGACCCCGTCCGACGCAGAGTCCAACCACGCGCCCGCGGCGCGCTTCTCAACCTCTGCCAAAGCTGCGGCCATGTCCTATACAACCACCCCCGCCGACACCACCGAGAGCCGGCGCGCCTCGCCCGGGACATTCTACGCCAGCGCGACGACCGAGCACGTCCTCCGACCTCGCGAGCTTCGCCGAGCACATCGACGTCGACGGGTCCGGTGACACCGGCGAGGGCCACGTCCGGCTGCTGCGCGCGACACTCGAGCGCCCCGTTGACAGCTCCGTCGCGCGCTACCGGAACACGTTGTGGGTCTCGGTCGAGCTGTCGGACCGGTACTGGTATAGGGCGCGGACGGAGGCTCCTCCTAGAATCCCGCCGTTTTTGGTGAGGTACGGCGAGATCAGCGGCGATTCGTTGTTTTCTTCTGGGGTGGAGACGGCGTGTGTGTCTTCTTCGGTGAGACCACCCAACATGTTCTTCGGTCGCCTCTGGCATGACCGATACACTCGGCCTGTAGTTCCGCGCGCCGCTGCGGCTGCCCCCAGCGTCCTCGGCGCCCACGATCCCGCTGGCAGCGAGTGATGCGGATTCTGGGGCCAAGCCCAGGCCGTCTGCAGTCTCAGAGAAGTCAAGTGCGGACATTTCAGAGCACCTGGAGAAGCTGCAGCGCGAGAACAGCGAGATGAGGTCTCAGATAGGAACGCTGGCGGCGCAGGTAGAGGCAATGCGGGTTGCGTCGGCGGGGAGTGTTGGCTGGGCGTTGGCTTCCGCTTGAAATGTGTCTCTGTATGAGTATCATGGCCTGAGGCGCGCCTGTATGACTACTCGCTGTACCAGTATTAGAAGAAATTGTAGCGCTACTAGATGCAGTTCAGTACTGCCCGGTAAAGGGAGGCTGAGGTTCCGGGAGCGGCAAATCCTAAATATGTGCATCTTGGTCCAAGTCCAGATGAGACTCAGTCGATGTGGCATTTGTGACTATGGAGGCTACGAATCGTCGTGTGTCGCCGCCTCATCTGATGGTAATGCCAACAATGCCGGTGAAGCGGCGTTCAGTAGCACCATTGCCCTTTCGGGCGAATATTTGGCGCTCAATCAGTCGTGCATAAACTTCGACGCTCACTGTCCTCCCCTCCTCAAACACACCCTCATATACACAGATACCGCCGCGTGCGGTCTCGCAGCCAAGGGCTAGTGTCTACATTACAAAAATTGCTGAGAACGGGATGGTTTACTCGTTCTACAGGCTTCCAGGTTGGACAACTTGCCACCAAAACCACGATCATCCACGATCTCGACTCCGAACGAGATGCAGAACACGCGTCCGACGCCAGATGGCATGACGCCGGAGCTCATGGACATGCTGCAAGTGGGCGACCACTCAATCCCCCCAGTTCTCGACCGATAGGCTAACCCAAGAGACAAGAAAGTGCTCGCGGGCTACAACCCGCGCCAGGGCTCGAACCTCAACGACATGATGCGGCACCTCTCCACGCAGGACCCGAGCACCGTCGAGGCGCTCATGAGCGCGGTCGGGGGCGCCGAGGCGGCGCGGCAGGTCGACCTCGCCGCGTTCGACTACGCCGCGCTGCGCGTGAAGAAGGACGCGTTCTGGGTCGTGCAGCTGCTGCACATGGGCTTCCAGGACAAGAACGGGCGTGCGGCGGACGAGTACTTTCCGGGCAGCGAGCCCGTATTCCAGATTATGATCTGTGGGTCTGCGCGCTGCCTTGAACTACTAGGTCGCGGCGGACTCATGCGGGGAGCTAACAGATGACGACAAGAACACGTATCGGGCTGCCGAGATGAACACCGTCCCCGGGCTGCCGTCGTCGGATTTTATCCTAAAGTACGTAGTGGAATACTCCCTGTCAGATACCACGATCCCTGAAGTCTACTTGTAGGGCTATCAAGAAGGCGATCGCGTCCCCGCTCCCGCCGCTCCGACCTTCTCTCCCCGAGCTGCTGCTCGTCGCCCGCAAGCTGAGCGTGCATGTCCCTACACTCCAGCCCTTCCTCGACTCGCTCCCGAAGCCATTCACTTGGCGCCTCGAAACCGCGTACGCTGCCCCATCCTCCGCCTTCTCTACGCTGCAGTACTGAGCCCTTGCGCACGTAGCGAGGAGGAAGAGGAGGTCGCGAATGGCGTGCACGAGATGAACCTCGCAGGGGTCGCACAGGGCCTCTCGGCTGCCGAGTCCCAGAAAGCGCTCGGCAACCAGGCCGTCGCGCGCAAGGACCGCGCGGGGGCCGTCGCGCACTACACGGAGGCGATCGAGTCCCTGCACGACGCGTGGGGCCAGAAGCCGACGGACGAGGAGGACAAGAAGATCCGGACGCTGCTCTGCGTGTGCCTCGCGAACCGCGCGGCGGCGTGGCTGCTGCCCGGAGCGGGCCAGGACGCGCGGAAGGCGCTGAAGGACGCGGAGGAGGCGATCGCGCGCGATGCGGAATACGGGAAGGCGTATGTGTTTGTGATGAGGGTGGGGAGTGGCGTGCGCTGAAGATTGCGCGTTGCAGGTACTACCGCAAGGCGAAGGCTCTTCAACTGCTTTCGGAGCCCTCGAAGGCGATCGACACGCTCTGCGAGGCGCTTGGGAAGAAAAACCTTGCATCCGAAAAGGGTCTAGTCGACACGTTGGTCGAGCTCTATGGAGGCTTCCCTGACGAGGTACGCTATCTCCTGTCTGGCTTGATGTGCTTGTTGCTCACATGTGTGCATATAGGCGGAGGCCCTGCGCAAATTCTGCCTGGACAAGTTCAAGGACGAGGACGGGGATAAACGCGCGCGAGACGTAGTGGAGTTCCGTCGCAGAGCGGAGGAGAAGCTAAAGATCGTCTTAGGGCCGGACGCGTCCCTAGACGGGCTGTAGTGTTGCGAACACGTCCACTCCTTGGTATCCTGGGTATATCCAAGATGTACGGCATATGCCGTCCACCAAGACTATTCACCTCCGAAACGCTGCCCCGCTACGCATCGGGTGCAGGTAGAGGTTTCCGCTGAGGTCGCACTATTGCAGACAATGCATCAGCTTATAATCCGACACTGTCCGAGATTTGACACAGTACCGAACTCAGGATCAGCACACATGACAAGCCTCCCGGCGACGCGTTTCACGAGCAGCGCGTCATCGGCCCACTGCACGCCAAGGTCCTCGCCCACCTGGCACACGTCCGCAAACTGAGACCCGCGCAGCGCATAGGCAGCGAATGAGTGCGGCAGGACGCCGACGTCCTCGAAGTCGACACACCACAGCGTGTCGGTCGCGGCGTCGTACAGGAAGTTGCGCGGCGCGAGGTCGGCGTCGTAGCACTGCAGCGGTTCGCGCGTGAAGTCGACATCGTACCCTTTGCGTGAGTGCGCTCACTCGAGAGCCTGTCAAGTGAATACTAAACGTGAGCTGGCACGCCACCGTGCGTCGAGACTCGCGCCGCCGCTTCGTACCTAGGCTTGTTGACATACTCCGTCAGCCGTCAGCTCCTTGACATCAGTGAATGCAAAAGGTGCTTCGTGATCTGGGAAGAAGATGTGCTTGGGGACACCACCCCCCGACGGGCCCAAGGAGACCGTTCCCCGGCAGCGGGAGATGCAGGATCCAGTCGACCGCGGCGGCGATGAGCGGGCGGACTGTGGCGGCGCCCTCGGGGTGCTGCTTGAGCCACTGTGCCGCTGTGGGATGCGGCATGTAGTCCATGTCTGCGTACTCCTAGTAGCCCTGGCGGAAAGCGAGGTAGATCTGGGGGACGCGCGGCGCGGGCGGACTCGCGGCGCCGATGCAGCGGGGTACAAGACCTGGTTCTTCATGTGGCCGGCGATGCGACAGAGCTCCACGATCTCGTCTACCTCTGGAAGCGCGGCGTCGGCGTAAGGGTTGCGGATCGTCACGACTGCGGCCATCTTTCCTTGGTGATGTTAAGGCCTGGCTTGACTGAGCAGATGGTATAACCCGGATTCGCGGTATGTATCGGCGTGAACGGGTCGAATCTGGCGAGTTGTGCACGATCCGAAGCTGGAGGTACTAAGTCAACCTCCCGGAGTGGGCGCTCACCAGGCGTTCTGATACCCGAGACTTGCCATGGAGCGCCCGCAAGGGTGGCAACTTGACTCCTGGGGTGAATGACTGATGGTTGAGCGTCGTTATTCGCACTGTGCGCTATCCTGTTAAGGTCACGCGCATTTTACAAGGTATAAGTCTTGCTACGTCCATTCCTCGAGAGGCAGCTACGTACAGCCAGACCGAGGTATCTCTCTCCGACCCGCTTGGATGCTCCAACACTCCACTCTAAGCTTACCTACTGCACGTCAGAGTCGTCCCCGAGCTCCGCAATCGCGGCTTTGTCCTTCCCCTCCCCTATCTTCACCAAGAGCTGAGACTGGAAGCCGACGCAGACCATGGTCCACACATCCATCTTCTAGAGAGCGGAAAGCGGATGATGATCAGGACCGGGAAGTTGACGAAGTTGTGAGATGATCGATAGCCACCTCGTCCCCGTTCTGGTACGCCTTGATGATGCGCGCCACGTCTTCCGGGTCCCCAGGAACCCTGCCCTTGCCCTTACTTTTGCTCTTACTCCTTCCCTCCGCTCTGAAAGCCTTCTTCTGCGCCTTCCGCTCCATCACCTTGCGCGATATCTCCTGCGGCGTCGGTTCCCGGCCCAAGCTCTGGCGCAAGACGATCCTCGCCCAGATGTCGATGAACTTCGCCTGGTCGCGTATCGACGTCGCCCACGTCTTCTTCAACTGGCCCGCACGGCGTCAGCACCTGCGTCGTAACTGCGCACTCGAATCCTCACACCATGACTCACATCAGGCGTCCAAGTCGTGAACTCGGCCGGGGAGAGCGGCGCCGCGCGCTGGAGCTCGTACTCCCCGATGTACTCGTGCTCGGCCGACCTCCGCTGTACGAACACGGTCTGCACGCCGTCCCTCCACTTGTACGCGTCGTTCGCGCGGTACAGCAGCCCGGGCTTCCCGGGGCCCCTAGGCAGGAACGGGTTCTTGTCCATCGTCGGGAAGAGGAAGTGGCCGGGCTGCTTGTGGGGGACGCCCTCCGCGGACAACTGTCCTGTCGATAGACCCCAGAAGTCGTGCAACTCGAGCCGGGATACCCTTAGTGCGAGCAATGAGGGGTCGACTTGGGGAATCTGGTATCGCGGCAGCGCGTCTACTCTATCCTTGATTCGCGGCATCCCGCCTGGGGCCGATCGCGGCGCTTGAGAATCGGAGCGATTGGAGGATGCAGCGGGGGCGGGAGAAAGTGGTCGCTGTCGACGTGCGCTCTGCCAAGGACGCATATATTGGCATGATGTGGACAAGGAATGTTGTGCGATAGGAGAAGGCTCACCTCGTAATCAGCGTTCGTAGGTGATGCCGCTTGGATGCGACTAGGTCCCGCCTGCGCGGAGACGGTAGATGCAGGCTTCGAAGCCGATGGGCCGGGCGCGTGAGGGACCTCGAGACGGGCAGGAAAGGTCGCGATCGTCACCTGCGTACTCGAAGCCGGGCCAGCGCCTTCCGGGGCTATACGGTCGAAACGTGACGTGTTGTCCGCAACAGGGTGTGCTGGAAGAGGCCGGTCGACAGGAAAGTCGGCATATGATACCTCTCTCGAGTACGAGCGCTGGGGATGGTTCGGCTCGTCAAGGGCAGGTGAGAGAGGCGGCATATCTTCGAGAAGGACCTCCGCTGGGGCGGGGCTCTCTGGCGGAGAGGATAGATCAGACATGGGCGACAGGGATATCTCGCGGGGTTCCTGAGGGGCTGTGCCAGCTTCGCCGAGCTGCTCCTCCGACTCCGGGGCCCTCTCTGACTTTTTGGCAGGGATTGCGGATGCGTGGGCCACCGAGCCTCGCTTCGAGATCCTCGGAATCTCGATCCAGAATTTCGGCTTCTTGCGCGGACTCTCGAATGGAGGCCATACTGACGAGAGGGAGTCGGGGAGGATGACGGGTGAGAGGCACTCTTTGCGCTTATGCGGAGGTGTCTGCACGTCAGAGTTCATTCAGTTACGCGGCGCTGATGAGTCTGACAAGGGATACTGACGGCATGTTTGTTGGGAGAGCGAATGGCGACGGGAGGGTTGACTATCTCGTCAACCTCATCCTCCAGCACGAAGGGGTCATCGGCACTTCCGCTATGAGACGGTGCCGGGGTATATGGTCTGGTTATATGCGCAATAGAAGGCTACAAGCACGACGCAGGATCAGAGGTGGTTACATGCTATGGCCACGTCATACTCACTTTGCAAGGGGATCCGGCCTGAGTTACTTTCGAAGGACCCGCTTCCAGGAGGAGCGTCCGAGGCTCTTCGGGTCCATATGCTTGCGAGCGAGCTCCTGCAGTCGCAACGAGCTTCTTTCCCCGCTCCTGCATCAGCACCTCTTGCAAATACGCAATCTTCGCCTCAAGGTCGACGACCTTGCCCTGCAGGCCCACAATTGTCGCTGCCTGCTTCTCCGAATGCGCCTTGTAATGCGACATCCGCGACTTTAGGGCTGCAGGTGTGTCGTATAGGCCATGTGCGTCCATGATAGCTAAAAGCGTAAGATGAGAGTAGGAAGCAAGGAGCGCAGTTAAGGCAATCCAGGATAGCTTCTGCCTCTGTGTGCAGCTGGTCACAACACGTGTCAGTGTTGAGATTTACGCGTTTAGCTCGAAATGGTAAATCAGGGATATGACGGCCTAAAGTAGAGAAACCAAAAAGAACAGAAGCTCTCTTTTCAGGCTTTGAATTGGCTGCTCCAGGGAGGTAGAGGTCCCAGGGAAGCGTAAAGGAGCTCGGGGATGGCGGTATGGGAGTGGGTACCGTGAGAACCAACTTGGGCCAATCACAGCGGCCGGAATATGCCGAACACAGCCACCACGGAGCTCCGGCTGGTGTGGCACAACTCTCGCACCTCTCCCACCGCGCAAGCCAGCAGTAACGACCAGTGTTGTCACTGACCGGGTCATTGACCGGTCAGTCAATGAGTCAAGTCAATGGCTAAAAAGGTCAAGTCAATGATTGACGCGTCAATGGCCCGTCAATGACCTGGCCGAGATGGCCGAAGAGCATGAGTAATCATGATTACACTAGTCAAAGACTACAAAGTGCTTTCACTCGAAACGTCCACGCTGCCGGAATGACCAGTGCAGCGCGAGATTTGAGGTAATCACCAGATAAAGATGACTGACAGAGCATCTGAAGTATCTTGATGTGTCATCTGGTGGTGCATGTGGCATATTGTAGACTACGACTCGACGTCACGGTCTACGGTATGATTGATACTTCGGGTCCACTTAACACCAATATACACTCTACCGGGCGCACTTCGTCCCTAATACTTTCTTCCTTGTTGAAAACGGCTAGCGTAGCTAACATTCCCCGGCTCCTATGGCTCTCGCCGCCTTGCTCCTCGTCGTCTTAGCGGCTTAGCCTCATAGCCCGCAGCTAACTGCGCGTGCCATACTCCAGGCAGTCGGTGATGTACTGGTCACTTTAAGAAGTCAGTCCGGCGCCCGTTGCATTGCTTATGCACGAAGTGAAACACTCGTTGACGAGTCGCAAGTAGTACTGGTATCTGCCACGGGGAAATCACTCGTAAGATTTGTAGACCGCCCACCCTGCGCACCATCTAGGTGGATATCATATAACAATCCAATGAGACAGCGATAGTAAACTAGCCAAGGCCGGATATAAGGGGAGCGTACGACATGCATTAAAGGTGCTCAATACATATGTGCGGCCGCCGGCCAGTCCCTAGTAGTCGAGAAACAAGCCAAGTCAATGCCTCGCCCAGAAAGGCGCATCAGTAAGCGCTGAATGGGCGCTCTGGGGTCCACGTGGCCATTGACCGGTCATTGACGGGGGTCAATGACTGGTCAGTAAGAGGTCAGTCAATAAGTTTGACCCCCATTGACCTATTGACTTGACCCCAGACAACACTGGTAACGACGAGATGGAGACAAGCTTCACATCCAAAGTGTTGCCCAGCGACCCACTCGCACCTTTTGCGGCCTACCCATTCGCGCACGATGCCGAATACCAGGTGCGTTGATCCGCCGATCCGTTTCCAATCCCCTGAACTGCTCATACGACGGCGATCAAGCAAGGTATCGCGGGTATTCTAGCCAGCGGTGCGTTTGAGGGGAAGTCCGAGGAAGAGAAGTCCGAGATCATCCTCCAGTCAGAGGTATTTTACTACAACCGGTTTGTATCGTCTCATATCTGACAGCATCATGCGGCTAACAACACCGTCTCAGTTTGACAGGCTCCTCGCTGACGGTTGAGGATGCGCGACGGGCAAGACAAGCTAGTGCAGCGTCGCAGTCCGGAAACTCTGATGCACCCGCGAACGCGCCGTCTGCGAACGGTGGCGAACAGGAGCCACAGATGCTCTCGTTCGCGCAGTTGAAGGCTCTCATCGAGCAGGGCCGCACCGATGAGATACCGAACAACAAGACCATTCCGAATATTCTCAGTGTATGGCTTTGCTGCTTGAAGAGAAGATGCCTGACGCTCACGCCGCTTGTCCTTTTCCAGTCGGATCCGCCCAGCGAATCCAAGGCCGCTCCTCCGAAGAAACCGTGGGAGCTGAGCGCCTCTGCATGAAGAGCGGTATTGAGCAGAACATCATGGTTGTATAGTAGGCTCGACGGATTGATCATGTTGTACAAGAGTTGCTTTCTACGCGGTCTCCGGCGAGAGATCTAGTCTTTGGGTCAGTCCAATCTCGACAGCAATCGCAGGGATCTCTCACCTTATTATCTACAACGCTCAGTTGAGCGGAGCGCCGCCGAACTCACAGAACGATTCGTGCACCCATCCTTGCACACCCCCGGCGATCGTGTTCTGATCTTCGTGACCATCGCGGTCCTTTGGCACGTAGTGCACCCACTCCCCGCGCTCGACGATGTCCAGCATCGAGGGCACTCTCCCATATGCACACGCCATGCATAGTGTGTCGTCCACGTCCTCGTTGTCCTCAACGTCGGACACGTACCCGATCTCGCCCTGGCTCGGCTCTGGGACGACCTCGGGCTCCATCACGCGCGCATAGCGCACGGGATGGCTAAGGAGACCGGATTCCAAATCTTCTATAGGGGGCGACGGGCTCCTCTCCGCGCTGGCACCGGTGTCAGCTTCCGCGACTCCGAACCTTCCCTCCTCTATCTTCTTGAACTCGGCCACGATGCGCTCGATGTCGTTCTGCGTCGGCGGCCCGACATACGCCAGGATGCGCTCGCGGTACGGCTTCGCCCCGGTGTCCTCCTGCACAAACACCTCAGCGCCGATCGGCGGGATCGCCTTCCGCTTCGCCATCGCCGCCGCGCTCACGTCCACGACCTCGTCGTCCCTCGCCGCGAGCTGCGCGCGGTGCTGCCTGCGCAGCGCCTCGTGCAGCGTCTGCCCGACGGGGCCCGCGCCGGGGTGGGGGTGCGCGCGCATCGCGCGCAGCTGCCGGAAGAGCCGGTTCGTGAGCGGGAGCGTCGCGGCGTACTTTGCGCTGTAGTAGTCCGGGTCGCGCAGGACGTCCTCGAACATGTACGTCGGGATTTCGGAGCGCGCGTTTTCGCCCGGCGACCCGGGCGCGGACGCGGACGCGGCGGGGGGCTGCTCGCGCGGGCCCTGCGGCACGGGGATGTTCTGGGTGTTCTGGCAGCGCTGCGACATTTCTCCTGCTTTCTGGCTTTTGAAGTTCGAAGTTCGAGGTTTCACGATTCGGTTGGAGTCTGAAGTCTCGGTAGGGGAGGTGTGGCTGAGGCCGAAGACGAGTGTGAGTGTGAGCGCGGATGGAGAGCGTCCCGAGGCGCGACGCGCCGTTTTTATGCGCATGCGCTTTAGCCACACGCTTGGACATCCGTTTGCGGCCTTGCATAGCGGGCGGGGGACAAAGGGAGACCAAGCGCACGCAGTACCACGCGTGCGGCGCGCCACTGCGCTTTGGCGCGCCGCTGTGCGTGGTCGGTGGCTCGGGGCGCGTCACGGTGTCTGCGGCGGGGGACGCTTACGGTATGCTGACGGTGGTCAAAGCGTAGGTGCAGGTGTGAGGGACTCACTCACTGGCAGACCGACGAGGATGCGGACGCGGTTCACTGCGCACTGTCCACTGCGGGCGCTTCGTCGATCGGTCCCAAACCTGAACTTGACCCGGAGTGCGGCATCGGCCAACTCAACTTGACGAGGGTTGCCCATATGACAGTAGTTTGCATCTTGAGCTACATCTCACGCTTGCAGGTAAGAACGCTAAATCACGTCCTACTTGAGCCGCGCATACTGATTGTGGTCGCCTTGGCCCGACAGTACTACTTGCAAGATTCTTCGATCCTAGGACGCGGCCGGAATGTTTTCGCCAACGACTTCAGCGCCGTTTCTTGACATAGACAGAGTGGACCATGCGGCCCTGTGACAGGTATCGCTGGCAGTCGATATCCCGGCAAGTGCGCCACAGTTGCGGCAAAGCTACAAGGCTCAAAGCCTGAAGGTCCGCCTCAGCACTCGTCGTGTCACAGCAGGTACTAGGTGATGTATCAAAAGCTGCCACGACTTCATGGATGATGATGCGTGATGAAGTGGCTTAGCATCCGCCCGGAGCCGCTGCTTGTAACCATGATGCATTATAGGCCCAATCCACGCATGCCATTCTCCGAGGCAGTACCTGTTGGTATGGATCCTATGGGACCCTTTCGGACAGGTTCAACCCTCGGCTGATTCCCGTAATCCAGGTGTACAAGAGGTCACAACGGACGAAAACCTTTCAAGATCCTCCTCCCTTTGCCAACAACCACACGTCCTTCGCAAGGTGAGCTCGTTGCGGATCCATCGCAGAACCGAAGGATTGCAACAGATGCATCAACCACGATGGCTTCTCCAACGTCCGACCGGAGTCGTTCACGGAGCGGCGCTCTCCGGGGATTTTCTTGGAGCCCACGATCCCAAACTAACCCGCCCGCCGAACTTCCCAGCATGCTCCCCGCTTCGGAGAAGAGATCGTCTCCGCGCACGGAGGGAAGAACGGGGCGCGCGCGCACCTGGAACAGCGCGGTGTCTCGTAGGTCTCCGCCATGTTCGCATGTGGCTCGACGCCGGGCTTCTACGTGCATGCCGCTGACGGGCGCTCCGACTGCCCAGCGGGACGCCGACGAAGAAAACAGAGAAGGAATTCCTGAAGTGGGCCGCACACAGTATGTGCAAACCCTGGCTGGGCCACCACTAAACACAAAGTGTCAATGACAGGGAACCCGACGTCCAGCCACAAATGCCATACGCACGTCTTCACTCGGAAGATCACTACGCCACGATTACTATTCCGACCAAGACACTCGCACACTCATCAACTCAGAGTTCCGAAAGCACGATTTCATTTTGCAACGCATGCAGGGGGTATCCCGCGTCAAGCCGGGGGTAATGGCGGAGCGTACAGGATCCGACAAGACTCCAAAAACCAAGTGCACACTATATACTACGTCGGGGGCGCGGGGGAGGGAGAGCATGCTCAGATGTCCTCCTTCAGGGCCTGGTATATGAGTGACGCCGAGGCCGCAGACCTGGGCTTGATAGTACACGGGAACGGAGCGGGGTATCTGCGCCGTGCGTCAGGAGCTGCGTCACAAGAGGGCGGGGGGTGGAGGGGATAACTCACTGGATAACGCCGTAGGTCATCTTCGCCTCGGGCTGGATGGGGTTGCCGTGCTCGTCGACGGCCTGCTCGATGGCGAGCGTGTGGAGAACGGAGGCGATCATGATAAACAGCGACGCTTCCGCGAAGTGACGGCCGGGGCAAATCCTGAGGGTCCCAGACATGTTAGCATCAGGACGATGGAAGACACAGCGATCGACCTGGACCGACCTGCGCCCATAGCCGAACACGAAGGTGTTCGGGTCCTGCACGGCAGGGTTGATCTTCCCGTCCTTCAGGAACCGCTCCGGGTTGAAGCGTTCCGGGTCGGGGTACATACGCGGGTCGCGCGAGAACGCCCTGCGCGATTGGGTCAGCACGCTCCCACACATATACGCAAACGATCGCTGGGATACACACCAAAGGTTCGCGATGACAGCGGAGCCGGCGGGGATGAAGTAGCCGTTGTACTCGTCGTCGGCGAGCGAGCGGTGGGGGATGCCGAGGGGGACAACGGACTGCCAGCGGAGGCACTCCTTCGCGACGGCAGTGAGGTACGGCAGAGAGTCGCGGTCGTCAAAGTTGGGGAGGCGGTTCGGGCCGACGACGGCGTCGAGCTCCTCGCGCGCCTTCTTCTGGACCTCGGGGTAGCAGGCCATCGCCATGAAGAACGTTTGAACCGTAGAGATGGTCTGTGCATCGCGAGTCAGTACATGGTCCTATTGGGGACAGAGACGATCGCACCGTGTCAGCACCGGCTGGCAAAGGAAGGCAAACGTGAGTGAGGGCGGCCGCAGAATAGCAACGTTACGGCATACCAGCATAGGCAAGCGCGGAGACGTCCCGGGCGATGATCTTCCCATCCTCGTAATCGGCACCGTCTTTCCTCTGCGCGTACTCCATCAGCGTGGACGCAATGGAAGGCTCGGCGGTGCCCTTGTTCTGCGCGCAGTCGAAACGATCAGTACTCGGTGATAGGTGTCAAATGGCCACACGAGCGCAAAAGGACGTACGATAGCCTCGAGGGTCTTGCGGAAGGGCGCGTCACGCATGTTGTGCGCGATCTCCTTCCACTTCGCGGCCGTCCGCTTGAAACCGCCGCCGGGGAACCAGCTGGGAATGTGGCGGAGGCTTGGGAAGGACTCCACGAGGAACGCCCCGGGCACGAACGCCTCGTTGAAGGTCGCGACGCCCTCCTCGACGGCGGCGACGTACGGGTCGTTCTCTTCGGAGACCTCGATGCCGTACGACACGCGCATGATCGTCGAGCCGAAGGAGCTGGTGCCGCGGCGAGTCAGCGGTGGGCTCCCACGCACGTCGAGGATGCGCTTACTGTCTGACGTGGTGCAGGAAGGCTTCGGGCTGCGCGAGGAGCCGGGCGAGGAACTTGACGGCTTCGCGCTGCTGGAGGGGCTGGTACTGGGCGACGGTGTTGGGGTGCATGAACTGGTGCATCTCCTTTCGGCGGCGGCGCCACTCGTGGCCGTAGGGCATGAGCACGAATGTCCACTCCCATCCCGAACTGTTGGATCGCGTGTAAGTGACAGCACGCAAATCAACAGCAATGCCCACGTACATGAGCCTCATAACGGAAGGGATGCGGTCGGAGTAGTTGGCAGAACGCTTGTCGAGCAGTTCGGTTGCCGCTTCGTGCGAACCGAGGATAATCATGGGCTGGCCCATGGCATCGAGGTATACAATGTCGCCTGCAGAACGAGGAGCACATTCATACGCGTTAACACAAGCGAACGAAGAGCAAAAACAAACGAACGATCACGCACCATGCTTTTGGTTCATTTCGCGGAACTTCTGGCCCATGAGTGT
Organism: Trametes sp. AH28-2; assembly: GCA_001304625.1. Lineage (NCBI taxonomy): Eukaryota > Fungi > Basidiomycota > Agaricomycetes > Polyporales > Polyporaceae > Trametes > Trametes sp. AH28-2. The sequence goes on from KQ464140.1 coordinate 21,292, forward strand.
CGTCGGGACATCGAGGGCGTTACCGATGATGGGGAGGGGTTTAGGCCCCGGTGGTAGCCGGAGGCCCTTGAGAGAGCGACTGCGTTGGGTATACTTGACAAAAGCAACAAGGAATAATGAAAGGACAGGCAGCAACCAGACCGGCTGGCTCATGAACGCCCGAGCGAGCGATGAGGAGGTGTTCGCCGACATGTTGGTATAGCTGCAGTTGGATGGGAAGATTTGGACAGGGCGGAGGTGGGCTCCGGGGAGGGGGAGTTGGCAAATCGACGCGCGGGACCAGACACTCTTATACGCCGGACATCCACTCGCGCGGATCGGAGATTGACGCCCCCAGAAGTCGCGGAGGAGTTCTCGCTTCGCCTCATGGAGGAGACCGTTGAGCCGAAGCAGAAGATCTGTTGGTGCTCCGAATCCGGCGTCCGGGGTGGCCACTGCCGCGTTCTGGTGTGGCGGGGTTCGCGTGCGTGGCCAGCTAGCCAGGTTTGTCGCTGCGTTCACACTCCGCACAGCTCGCCAATGTTGGCCCTGCAGTGCCTGAATGAGTGGGGCCGGAAGCACCTGCGAGGACGAGCTGCTGGGCCATGCTCACCGAAGTGGCCGCCTCCGCCAGGGTCGGATACCGGCGAAGCGCATTCTCGAAGTTCTCGCAGATGAGCGCTGACTGGCGTGGGGGATCCCCGAGCTTGTGAGTAAGGGGGCAAGACCAGGCCCGTCGCTTGGTATTTCAACCGCCGGCGGGCTCCGCTGCATGAGTGGATGGAAGGCGTTCGTTTGTGGGCGCACTGGGAAGCCGCACGGCGGGTAACGTGAGCACGTTTACTGGCCATGTGCATCCTCCCCGCGGCGTCCGCGGTGTCTGGGCTGATCGAACGAAAGAGCGTCGTAGACAACGCCGCGATCTAAGCTACAAACAAGGTTGAACATCTTCCCCGGAGAAAAGTGAAGAGGAAGAGTTCGCGGGGTTGCTTTGCAGAGGGACGAGCTGGCTCGGCTTCCAGGAACGACCCAGAATTAAGCGCTTGATGGAAGAGGTTGCCGCTATCAGGGCAGTCCCATCAGAACCTCGAGTCTATAGCGCAGACCCCGAGTGTGCAAACTTCACACTTCCGACTGGACGCGCGATGATGTGCTCAAGCGCTGCGGAGTATTGTATTCAATCAGAAGAAATATATGCGGACTTGACGCGGGGGAGCTACGCACCCTTCCACATTGACAGGTCCCATCTGCCCGACTAGCTGACAGGGGAGGGTCAGATACCAGAGCTGTACGCCAAGTGAAGAACGCACGCGAGGTGTGGCACTCCAGGCGATGGGAACTATGGTCGAGAGCGCACCTGCCATCGTACAGCGGACATCTCACAACTCCAGACCAAATGGGCATTGCCCGAAGTTGTCAATGATGTCGCTCGACGGTCGGGTTGCTAACCAGCTTGCCGCCGTTCACCACAGTTACGGTTCTAGGCGCAAGCATGCGAGCTTCTGAGTCCCGGCGTTATGTGGGCATGCGGGAACAGAGAACTCACCAGCAGTCGTACAGTCGCGAACTTCTGAAGCATCCAGGTGATACTCGGCCATCGTTGGTCCTTCTGTGAGCTCGAATCAAGCGTCTCAACGGCACGGAGATAACGGAAAGACTTCGCATCGATGCTTGGGCTATGAATGCTTGCCACCCGGGGCAGTCGAAGGCTTCTCGCATCTCCGCCGTAGCCTCCAGGTCTTCTGGGCTGCCCCGAAGATAGGCGTCCTATAGACGATGGGAGACTTTGCAAGCGCATCAGACATATCTGCTGTCGAATGATGCTGTCATCCGGCGTCCTGGATGTTGCGTTGCTGTTTGTATCAATCTCAACCTCACCACGAGCAAGGAAAGCGACGTAGAATCACTGCACCTTCTGGAGCACAGCTCGAACCCGTATAGACGTGCTTCTTGACTGACACAGAATTGACGTGCAGAAGCTCCAGATTGAGGAGTAACAGGACATGGGCGTCAGTGTCCAGGACGGAGACCACCGCGCGTCGCGAGAAGAGCCTCTCGGCGATGCCGGTCCCGCCCGCAAGCGAGGAGCCGCCAGGCGAGCGCGGGCTCCGCGCAGCCGTAGCGCCTTCTGTAAGTTTTCTCGCGCGTGAGCATAGCGACGTTTTACGTCGACCGGCCGGTGGAGGCCCCGTGAGGAACGAGATATGCATAGCTATGTTTACCAACGGCATACGACAAGGGTGCCTTCTTTCTGACGGAATGCGGAGCCCCTCACTGAGCGCCATGTATGAGGGCCGCGGCCTCTGCTGAGCGCGGATTGATGTGACACTCGAACGGCTCCGGATACCTGTCGCACATGCAGGCAGGGGAGAACAGGTTGTAACGATACTTCAGGTGTGAATGAGACCTGCACGTACGATAGGACACCTTCGGTCATCTTGACATCCTGAGGCACCGGCTTGCCATGCTCGTCTCGCGCGCCGGTGATGTCGAAGGTGTGCAGCACGGACGAGACGATAGCGAAGAGCGCAGCCTCCGCGAAGTGGCGGCCAGGGCACACCCTGCACGTCATGGCGCAGCGCTTCAGTGCTGAATTGAATTTCGAGCGGCATTGGGTGAGAGCACGCACCGACGCCCGTACCCGAAGATGATGTCTCCGGGATCCCGAATAGTGGGGTTGAGCTTCCCATCCTTCAGGAAGCGTTCCGGGGCGAACTCTTCGGGGTTGGGGTAGTGCCGCGGATCACGAGTGTACGCCCTTCGCGCCGAATGGGATTCCATGCTCAGCGGGGATGGGAGCGAGGAAGGCAAGATCATACCAAGCGTTGGGGACAACGTGCGTCCCTTTTGGTATGAAGTACCCGCGATAGACGTCATCTTCGAGCGATCGGTGGATTAGGCCGAGCGGCAGGACGACACGCCAACGCACGCATTCCTTCAGGACCGCGGAGATGTAGGGAAGCGACTCTTCGTCGTCGAAGTCGGGAAGCCGGTGTGCGCCGACCACGTCGTCGAGCTCGGCCTGCGCCTTCTTCTGGACTTCGGGGTAGGAAGCCATCGCGAGCAAAAAGGTCAGAACCGTCGACAGCATCTATATAAGGTACCGAATTGAGCTTTCCACACTGCGTCTCGGGCAGAAGAAGTACTCACGGTATCAGATCCACCTATGACGGAGCGTGTATGCATTCCGTAAGAGGTATGAAGAGTAGACGATCAAGAGACTCGCACCTGCATACGCAGTCGCTGCCGTGTTCTTCGTCACTTCATCCTCATCCGACGGCGCGTAGTCTTCCATCTCCGAAGCCCGCTCCGTCCACGCTGTGACGATTGACGGGAGTGCCGTGCCTTCTCGCTGCCAGAACGAATAATGAGTGTCTGAAACAACGCCGAGGCACGCACGAAGCCTACCATAGCCGCGACCGTCGCATCCCATGGGGTGTCCCGAAGCTTGCTCACCATCTTGGTCCAGGCCGAGCCCTCCCTCTTGAACTTCGCCCCAGGGAACCACGACGGGAGGAAGCGCAGGATGGGGAAGGTCTCGACAAGGTACTTGCCGGGGACGAAGGCGTCGGAGAACGTCTGCATCGCGTCTTCCGCGATCGCCAAGTATGGGATCTTCTCCTTGTCGACGTCGATGCCATACGAGATGCGCATGATGCTCGAACCGAACGCGCTTTGTTTGGGCCGCATGAGGCACGGTGCGGTCATGAGAACGTGAGACGTACTATCTGATGTGCTCGGTGTAGTGCTCTGGATCCTCGAGGAGGCGATGGAGAAAATCGCGAGCAGCCTCCAGCTGGATTGGACGATATTCGGATATGACACCTGAGTGGAAGAACTCATGGAAGGCCCGCCGGTTGCGACGCCACCAAAGCCCGTATGGGATGAGCGGCAAGGCCCATTCCCATCCCGACCTGAGCAGTTCGCGCTATTAGCCCGGGCTCAGAGGGGTGCGAATACTGTGCTGTATGCTCACAAGGCGGCCATGGTGGAGTGCACCCTGTCCGAATAGTTGGCCGAGCGCTTCTCGAATAATTCGACTGCGGCCTCGTGTGTCCCGAGGACAACCATGGGCTGTCCGAAAACGTCGAGATACAAAACTTCTCCTGGAGCACAGAATGCGTTAGCACGTTGGTAAACGCGGTATCATATATGCGCACCGTATTTGCTGTTCATGTCTCGGAACGCTACGGGCATGTCCTTGGTTGGGATAGAGAGCGCGTTGCCGATGAATGGCAGACCGCGCGGACCAGGAGGTAGCGGTGGCTTGTTGCGTTGGCTTCGAATTCTGATCCAGAGAGCAACGATGCCACACAGAGCAGTAGTCGAGAGAAGAGCTGACACGGTCGCCATCATGCACAGCTGAGGCACCGGGCACGCGAGACGTTGGTTATATGTGTACCGAAACGATTTTCTCTTGCGCGGGTGTGAACTTATATCCAGATAGCCTTGGGGCGAACTATTGGCCAGAGGTCAGAGAGCGCATCTCAAGGCGCTGAGCCTATCGGTGATTGGAGCCGTGTGGGTAGCAGATGCCCTGGACATGCAAAGGAGGCGTCAAAATGAGGATCCACGGGCACCAGTGACCATTCGTATCAAAGTTGGAACCCGCGCACTGTACCCATCTCGCCAAGAAGTGTATCGGTTTATGTTCGGGTCGAAGGGGGTCCTTTCCAATGTTGGATGCGGGGTGTACACGGTGATCGGAGTGTGCGAGCGAACCCTATGTCGTGAATTGCAACCTAAACTATGAGCTTTCAGAAGTTGGCGAGGCGCTAGCATTTCTTCACATCCTAGCCGATCTGCCCCGTGCGCCTCGTCCTTACGGTCTCCTGAACAAATGGGTGAGAACCAAGAAACGTGTTCAGTCCATGTACATGCGCAGCCTGGCGCTAGCCAGCAGGAGAACAGGAGCTCAACGTACCTTGCGTGTTCAAGCGGTACCAAAAATCAGCGCCTCGGCCTCAGCAGAGCGCGGTACGATAGTACACTCAAATGGTTCCGGAAGCCTGTAATAGAACCAGGGCGCTGTCAGCGGAAGGCGAGTCACCCCAAGATGGACGAGTGATCACTTACGCCAATATACCACCGTCTGTCATTCCGACGTCGAGAGGAAGCGTCCTCCCGTCACTGCCTGATGGCGGCCCTATCTTCAGTGTGTGCAGCACATGAGACATGAAGGCGAAGAGCGTCGCTTCGCTAAAGTCGCGTCCGGGGCAGCCTCTGAGGAGGGTCAAGAAGTGGTCGCGATGGTTTGTACTGTGTTGTTGCCACGGTACGCGACTGTCGGACTTACCGGCGGCCGTATCCGAAAGCGAAATCTCCTGGGTCAAGTACGACAGGATTTAGCTTTCCGTCCTTCAGATATCGCTCAGGTTTGAATTCCTTGGGATCGGAGTAGTGTCGCGTATCGCGGGTAAAGGCCCTATATGCTCCATTAGAAGAATTTTCCCGCACGAATCCGCATACATGTAGCGCACTCACCAGGCATTGGGGATGACAAGGGTGCCTTTGGGGATATAGTATCCACGGTAGACGTCGTCCTCCATAGAGTGGTGCATGATTCCGAGGGGAACGACGATGCGCCACCGTATACATTCCTTGATGATCGCTGTGATGTACGGCAGAGAGGGCCAGTCGTCGAAGTCCGGGAGACGGTGCGGGCCAACAACGGCGTCCAGTTCCACTTGAGCTCTCTTCTGAACTTCTGGGTAGCTGGCCATCGCTAAAAAGAACGACATAGTTGTGGAGAACAGCTATCACGTCGTGAAAGGCGCAACGTGAGCAATTGATGATGGGTAGCGGCGACCGCTCTCATACCGTGTCTGCACCACCTGCAAGTGCACTTCTGTCAATCGCGCCCTACAACAAAGTGAACGAGCCGCACCTGCATACGCTGATGCTGCAGTATCCTTGGCAATGGTGGTCTCTTCGGCTAACGCTTCGCCTTCCAGTCCTGAAACGCGCTCCATCATGGACGTAACAATTGAGGGTGGCGCACTGCCGTCTTTCTGTGACCGGTGTGAAAGACGATAATGCGTAGAACACTCGTAGAACCTACCATCGCTTTCATAGTCGCATTCCAGGGCGTGTTTCTCAGCCTCTGCACCAACTGCGTCCACGCTTTCCCCTCGCGCTTAAACCGTGCCCCCGGCAGCCACGAGGGTAGGTGGCGCAGGATCGGGAAGGTTTCGACAAGGTACTTCCCGGGAACGAATGTCGCAGCGAACGTCGCCATCGTCTCAGCAGCAATCGCCATATATGGTGTGGTCTCTTTCTCTATATCGAGCCCGTACGCAATGCGCATGATGCCCGAACCAATGCAACTGAGTGGGTGAGAGACATCATGTCATCATGTGGCGTGCATTGGCGATTAGAGGGAGCCAGGGCGGACGTACTGTCTGATATGCTCCGGGAAGCGCTGCGGATCCTTGACGAGGCGCGGGAGGATGCGCTGGCAGCACTCCAGCTGAATAGGCCGGTACTGCACGATTGCTCCCGGGTTGAAGAACTCGTGGAACGCCTTGCGGCTCCTTCGCCACCAGGACCCGTATGTCATGATAGGTAGCACCCAATCCCAACCGGCCCTGTGATATTTTCGTTAAATCTGGAGGATTGCGGACTGCATGGGAGGTATGTGGATCATAAACTCACAAAGACGCCATGGTCGAGTGTACCTTGTCCGCATACTTCGCCGACCGCTTCTCGAGAACATCGAGAGCGACCTCGTGCGTCCCAAGAATGAGCATGGGTTGGCCGAACGATTCGAGATACACGAGGTCACCTATGACATGAACACGAGTGGTATCTCATGAGATTCGACCCGAAGCGTACCAAAGTACTACGCACCGTATCTCATCGACATGTCGCGGTACACTTGCGCTATTCTCTTTGTCGGGATGGAAAGAGCATTGCCGATGATTGGAAGCCGACGCGGGCCAGGGGGCAGAGGGGGGTTGCGACGCGCCGATATACTGCGCTGAAGGAGGAACAGAATGAAGCATATGAGCAGGCCTGCTACGAGGGTCGAGGACATCGCCATTGTGTCCGACATGGTCGTCGGACGATGCGGGGTTTGACCCCTGGGGGTTCGTTGTTTAGAATTCGAATGCAGAGCTGCCAAGTCGGTCTACCGGGGTGCAATACCTCACATGGTGTTGCGTCTCCCTCGGTGGAAATAGTGCGCCTCCACGTGAACCGCGACATGCGGAGTAGCCTTTGATCGTGAACTCTCCTCTCTGTGACCGTCTAGATGCTATAAACGAAACTCAGCTGACATGAACGATGCAGAAAAGAGCGACTAACCTTCCATTATTGGTCGAAGGTCACATAGTAGGCGCGGAGACCTTGCCAGGGCCCCGCGAACTTGTGCAGAGCACAGACTGTGAAACGAGACTAAGGGCCAGGGTCCGATATCTTCTCCCACCACGAGATGATGCGAGAGGGGTCAAGCATGCCAGGCAGTACGCATACACGAATATCACTAACAGGAAAAAAGATCTAGGACATGTAATACACATCGCACGCTCAGGTGGTACCGAAGATGAGCGCTTCGGCTTCTGCAGAGCGCGGTACGATAGTGCACTCGAATGGTTCTGGCAGCCTGCAGAGCAGCCAAAGAGCTATCAACGGAGATCATCATACAATGAATTGAAGGACGGATACTCACGCTACGATAGTGCCGTCAGTCATCCCGACATTGAGAGGTAGCGCCTTCCCGTCACTGCCCAGCGGCGGCCCTATCTTCAGCGTGTGCAGGACATGCGAGAAGAACGCGAAGAGCGTTGCCTGGCTGAAAGCGCGTCCGGGACAACCCCTGTCATATGTCGTGTAAGATTGGTAGTGGTTAGCGTAGGCCAGACCGTCTTGCAGAGTGTACTGTAGCACGTACCGGCGCCCATAGCCAAAAGCGAAGTCGACTGGATCGAGGACGTCAGGTTCGAGCTTGCCATCCTTCAGAAATCGCTCTGGCCTGAACTCCTCTGGATCGGTGTAATACCGCGTGTCCCGGGTGAAGGACCTGGCTGCATGATCAGAACTCATCCGGATGCGCATACGGGAGATGGACTCACCATGCGTTTGGGATGACAAGCGTGCCCTTAGGGATGTGGTAGCCGCGGTATTCGTCGTCCTCCATGGAGTGATGCATGATGCCCAGTGGCAATACGATGCGCCAGCGTACGCATTCCTTGATCATTGCGGTGATGTACGGCAGGGAGGGCTGGTCGTCGAAGTCAGGAAGGCGATGCGGGCCTACGACGGCGTCCAGCTCTGCTTGCGCTTTCTTTTGAACATCGGGGAAGCTCGCCATCGCCAAGAAAAACGTCATGTTAGTGGAGAAGAGCTACCGCGCCGGGAGGTTCATAACATCAGTGATGATGTCAGACCTGGTGGATGCAGACGTACCGTGTCCGCACCACCTTAACGAGTATATGATCACCATTGAGTCCCCAACGACAGGGTAGAAAGATGCTCACCTGCATACGCAGCAGCGGCGGTGTCCCGGGCGATTGTTGACTCCTCGACCAATGCTTCACCTTCGAGGCCCGAAGTGCGCTCTAGCATAGACATGACGATGGAGGGCGGCGCGGTACCGTCTCTCTATCACCAAAGTCAGAAGAGGATCGGAAACGACGACAGCAGAACGCACCATAGCCTTCATTGTCGCGTTCCAAGGCGTGTTCCTGAGCCTCTGCACAATCGGCGTCCAGGCTTTCCCCTCCCTCCTGAACCTCGCTCCAGGCAGCCAAGAGGGAAGGAAGCGCAAGAGTGGGAAGATCTCCACGAGGTACTTTCCGGGAACAAATGTCGCAGCGAACGTCGCCATTGTCTCCTCAGCGATTGCCATGTACGGTGTGGTTTCCTTCTCGATGTCGATGCCGTATGTGATGCGCATGATGGCAGAACCAACGCAGCTACGCCGATACCGAGGACCGGTGAGTCTGGTGAGGGTCCTGGCGATGAGAAGAGACCACGGCGGACGTACTGTCTGATATGCTCTGGTAAGCCCCGCGGATCCTGAACGAGGCGCGGAAGAATGCGCTGGCAGCATTCCAGCTGCACATGTCGATACTGTACGATAGCCCCCTGATTGAAGTACTCATGGAACATTTTCCGACTGCGTCGCCACCAGGAGCCGTAGGTCATGACCGGCAATACCCAGTCCCAACCAGCTCTGTGGGGAGCTCGTGAGATCTGGTACGACGCAGACCGCTCGCGAGATACGAAGAGATACTCACAGTGATGCCATGGTCGAATGCACCTTGTCCGCATACTTCGCGGAGCGCTTCTCGAGCAGGTCGAGCGCGACTTCGTGCGTTCCAAGAACGAGCAACGGCTGTCCAAATGATTCGAGATATACGAGATCGCCTACAAGTCAAGACCGCCCTCAGATTTCATGAGAGTCAGGGCGAGGTAAAGTCGCACGCACCGTATTTCACCGACATGTCACGGTACGCCTGCGCCATCCTCTTCGAAGGGATGAAAAGCGCATTACCGATGAGCGGGAGCGGGCGAGGGCCAGGCGGAAGAGGTAGTTCACGACGAGCAGGACTATCCCGCCTGAGGAGAAACAAAGCGGAACATAACAGCACAACCAACACGACGGTAAGAGACAGCTCCACTCCGAAGACCAGCATAGCCATAGAGAAAAGGATACCTTGCGCCAACTGGAACGCTGCCTTATAAGCCTCAGCCTAGCTGCGTACGTCCACCAAATGCGTGACGTGGGCGCAGTTCCCTACACGATGTCGCAGGCTGCTCGGTGGGATTGCGTTTCCATACCGTGATAGTGTCCGTTCACCACACAACTGCCAATTGCGTATTTCAGCTGAATGGAAATCGCTGGAACGAGGAACCCGAGTACTCACCTCTCCAATCGGTCAAGGGGCGCTAGAATGCCTGATGGCGAGAAACGACCACAAACCGCAGAAGGCTCCGGCGCGAAGCCACATGCTAGTTACGGCTAAAGCGACGCCCTATCGCCGGTCATTGGCCACGCTACAAACGCACACAAGAGCGACATCGGAACCCTAGAGAATACACTGCATTGCAAGAGGGGCCAGCGATACAACAGCGGATACACTCTGCGACACTTCAGCACTACAAACACAGCACCCAGACGACGTACAATGATACATTTCGAGTTTCCAACTTCTTTCGTCTTCCTGAGTTTCTCTATCATGCCTGGGCAGCGCCAACCTCGTAGAGGTACGTGCCGAGGAGCTTGCTCTGTAGATGCGCGTGTCAGTGACGAAGGCTGTATGCCTACAAGAGGATACGCACCCCTTCGATGAAGTTCGAGCGGTCGAGCTTCTCGTTCGTGGAGCTGTAACATGACTTTGAGAAAGGTGCGGCGCATATACTGAGGCTATGCTTACTGTGCGCCATCATCGCCACGACCCATCGGGAGTAGGAGGACGTTCACGCCCAAGCTCTCCGCGAAGGTAAGCGTAACAGGGATCGAACCACCCTCGCGGGTCAGATCAGGGGTTTGCTTGTATACGGCCTAGCCGTGACGCGCATTAGGCCTCAGACGCGTATGAAGTAGTAGCGGATCAATGGCGCACCTCAGTCGCACGGCGGGCAGCCTCGTAGTTCCAGTGCTTGTAGTCCGCCATCCATGGGCGGCCATCATGCAAGTTCTCGATCTTGAGCTTGTTCTTCGACTTGAGCTTCGCGAACTCCTCCTGAACGTACTTGACCACCAGTGGCTCGATCTTCTCTGGCGTCTGAGGGGGCACGATACGGATAGAGAACTTGCCCGAGACAGAGGCAGGGATGACGGTCTTAGCGCCTGCGCCATAGAATGCACCCTCGATTCCGTGCAGCGAGAGCGACGGCTGGCGCATACGGCCCATGATGACGGTGACTTTGTCGTCCGAGAGCGTGATCGGCGCGCCGACCGCATCTTCGACATCCTTGACCGAGTAGTCCAGCTTTTCATAGATCTGGCGCTCCTCTTCGTCCGCAACGGAAACCATGTCGTCGACACCAGGGACGAGGATCGTGCCGTCAGCTGCAACGAGCTTGCTCATGAGCTGGATAAGGTCTGTCATGGGTTCGTGGACCATGCGACCGAACACGCCGGAATGCAGGTCGCGTGCAGGGCCAAAGACAGTGAGCTTGAAGTAGACGAGCCCGCGGAGGCCATAGGTAATGCATGGGGTGCGCGAGTTCAGCCAGTAGTTGTCCGACTAGATGCAGCGACTTGTGAGCCCCACGAGTCGCCGAGAGAGATGCAGCATACTCACAATGCACACGCAATCGACGCCGTCGAACCAGGATTCCTTGCCCTTCGTGACCTCGGTCTTGATAAGATCGTCGAGGCCCTCGCTGCCGTTCTCCTCCATGCCTTCGAAGCAGAAACGCATATTGACGGGGAGCTCGAGCCCTAGTGTCTTGTGCGCCTCGAGCACGTTCAGCCACCCGAGGATGGGACCCTTGTCGTCCGTAGATCCGCGCCCGATGAGGCGGCCGGTCTTCTCGTCGACGACGAGTTTGAACGGCTCGGTGTCCCAGCCATCGCTCTTGTTCGCCTGATATCCCGCGTCGACCAATGAAACAAGTCGCGCAGCATTTCATTTGGGATCTACATACCGGCTGAACATCATAGTGGCCGTACACGAGGACGGTCTTCTTCTTGGGATCGTCGCCTATCCTCCCGAGAATCGCGGGCGGCAGAGGGAGCTCCTGGCCGTCCATGACATGCTTGCCCAGGTCAACAAGCTTCGTCGTGACACCAAGACTTTTCAGCTGGCCGTCAAGCCACGCAGACATCCTGAAGACGTCCGGGCGGTGGGATCCGTCTCCGCTGACACTGTAACGTCCCCGCTATCAATCTCACGCCCGTTCGACCTTCTCGGAGGCGACAGACCTTGGGATCGCCACAGCCTCTGCGAGTCTCTCAATAAACTTCGGAGCATTCTGGTCAATGAACTGCAGGAACTGAGGAGGAGACGCCATGCTGAGAAGAGGTGATGGTGAGAGCGTGGACGAGAGTTGGACGAGCTACAGAGATCCTTCGGCGTCTACGTGTGATCGGCGAGATCTATCTCACGGAGACAACGGCCCGGCCGCTTTAGGCGGTCCGAGGAAGTATCAAGCCCGCCAGCCAATGAAAGAACGAGGAAAGCTCAGCACTCAGCTGCTTGTTCTGCCTTGCTTTCGTCCGTCATGTCCCAACGTTCGTGGTCATATTCCTATCCCAGCGTGGCCTCCAGCTACCTCTGCTGTACTCATGCGAATGATATCCGACACCCTGCGGCTTTTTGTCAACATCTGAGATCCACAATTGGTGACGAGCTACGCGCGTTGACTTCGGACTGGTGTGTATCTCGTCATGGTATCTTATATGCCACTTACCGAGTTGTTCTACTGCCTCAGATGAGGTCTTTCTAGTGGTGTATATCTACCAGTACACATCTTGAAGCGAAGATGAGGAGTTCTGCCCCAAGAGTGACGCTGCGGAGGTCGAGCTTGCTTGAGCGCTTAGCATCGACCAGCAACACAGAACCCGCCGCAACTCGAAGTCCTGCTCTATCCGCTAGCTACTCCGCTAGCCCCGCTTGTTGGTGCCCTCCTGGATTGGGAATAATCTGCGTATGCGTTCCGCTCATTGCGTTATGTTGCATATCGTTTTGCCATTCATATTCGATCAAATCCGCCTCGAAGCACGCACCGGCCCATTCCGGCCGAAGGAGATTCGGCGTGATAGGTCATGCACGCGTCTAGTTGAAGTAAGACTACTTCTACGCCTCCAACCTGCCTCGGCGAAGCATTACCACTGGCTTTTCACCTTCTACTCAGCTACAAATATGGCTGTTCCCCCGCGGTTCCTGCAATTCATCGACCATAATGCTCAGAAATTTGTGGATAGGTTGGCGGAGGCAGTCGCAATACCCAGGTCGGCCATTTGCGCACTAATCCACAATTATGCGTGACTGACGTTGATAGCCTACAGCGTCAGCGTAGATCCCGCGCGCCGCCCGGATGTCTTCAACATGTCTGCATGGCTCGACAGCAAGCTTGCCAGCGTTGGAGTCACCACCAAGTTGGCGGACCTCGGGACACAGGTCGAGAACGGCCAGGAGCTGCCTTTGCCGCCTGTGATCTTGGGCAAGATCGGCGACGATCCCAAGAAAAAGACAGTGCTCATTTATGGCCACTACGATGTCCAACCCGTGAGTGTAGCGTTTCGGGTGTAATTAATATGCTTCACGATGTTCATAAGTCTCATCATCACTCACATAGGCTGAGAAAAGCGACGGTTGGGATACCGAACCGTTCGAACTTGTCGAGGATAAGCAAACCGGGCGACTCTTCGGTCGTGGCTCTACTGATGACAAGGGCCCGATCCTCGGATGGCTAAATGTGCTCGAGGCGCACAGGGCCCTTGGGCTGGAACTTCCTGTCAACTTGCGCTTCTGCTTCGAAGGCATGGAAGAGAGCGGCAGTGAGGGGATCGACGAGCTCATTCAGTCTGAAGTCGCAAAGGGTAAGGATGGTTGGTTCGATGGTGTCGACTGCGTGTGCATTGTACGTGCCACTACTGAAACCCTGCCTTCCTGCTTTCTGACGTATATTTCGTGTCCAGTCGGACAACTATTGGATGAACACGCGCACGCCCTGTCTTACCTACGGGCTTCGCGGCATCGTCTACTTCTACATGACAGTCTCTGGCCCTGCGCGGGATCTCCACTCCGGCGGGTTCGGGCGCGTAGTCCATGAGCCCATGACGGACCTCATCTTCCTCATGGGACGACTCGTCGCGCCGGATGGCACGATACTCATCCCCGGCGTGGAGGAGATGGTCCCTCCACCAGACGAGGAAGAGCGGTGCGTACGCCTTCGCCCATCTCGTTTCTCGTTGGGACGTCGAGTTCACACTGATTCCACAGCGAGATATACGAGAAGCTGGACTATTCGCTGAGCGACGTCGACGAGGCCGTCGGCGCGTCCGTCGCGCTCTCGGACGACAAATCCGCCCTGCTCATGGGGCGCATGCGCATGCCCTCGCTCTCCCTCCACGGCATCGAGGGCGCGTTCAGCGGTCAGGGAGGGAAAACCGTCATCCCCGCACGCGTATCGGGCAAGTTCTCGCTGCGCATCGTGCCCCCACAGACGCCAGACGCGATCGAGGCGCTCGTGGTGAAGCACGTGGAGGAGGAGTTCGCGAAGTTGAAGTCGAAGAACACGCTGAAGATCGAGCGCGCGGGTGCGGGCAGGGCGTGGGTCGCGGACTACAAGCATTGGAATTACCAGGCTGCGAGCCGGGCAACTGAAGTACGCCTGCGTGCTGTTGCGATGATGTACTCTGGCTGACACATCTACTGGGGTATATGCAGGCGATATACAAGCGGGCACCAGACCTGAACCGCGAAGGCGGATCTATCCCGGTGACTCTCACTTTCGCGGAGTCGCTGGGTGTAAACGTATTGCTGTTGCCTATGGGTCGTGGCGACGACGGCGCGCAGTGAGTGAAGCCCTATCTCTCATCTCGGAAGCGATCTTGACAGCATATATGCAGCTCTACCAACGAGAAGCTCGACCGTTCTAACTTCATCGAAGGGGTATGCATCGCTGAAGATTCTCGGTGCGCGTATAACTGACGTCTATTGCTTCAGAGCAAGCTCCTCGGGACCTACCTTTACGAAGTTGCCGCCATTGCCGCCTAAAGCTCTGCTGGTGCGATATGTCACTCGTGCGTTCACTCGGATCTCCGGATAACGGGTCCACGCTACGCGGTCGAACTACGATTGTATGACTATGTTACAGCTCTGCCGCAACCCGTCTGTGTGAAGATAGCAGAACGCCACGATGGGCGCCATGTAGCGTCAACCACTACAACAGTGGCGACAATCGGCCGCGTGCAGTCTCCCTGAACGCTTAGACTGCGTGCTCTGACTTCCCGGCGCACAATTGCTCGTCTAGAGCCTCTTACCTCGACGCAGTATGCTCGCGCGAGGGCTCTGATTCTCCCTATCTCTCGTACAGCCCGTCACCATGCGGCCATCTCATCAGCAGGTCGCCCGAGGCATGCCTCGTAGAGCACCCGAGTATCGCGAAGCTGGTTCGCCATCCTCGAGCTGCATGGCTGCAGCGACGCACCGCATGCGCCTCTGACTTGGCGTTCTAGCGCTGGCTTCCTGGCGAACATCCGTCCGCCGGAAGGATACCGCCGGCAACATCACTCCCTGCCATCCTCGGCTTGGCATCGCGTGGTCGCAACGCTCCCTCCCCGACTCCAGCGTGCTCTCGCCCGTCTCTCCTCGAGTTCGCAGCTTGGCTCCTGGAAGCGACGTGCAGATGCACTCCCGTTGCTGCGCATATAAAATGTCCGTTGATGCAACTGGATGTGCTGACCGCCTCATCCACGGTATCCAGCTCAGCGTACCAATAGGTTACGACGGCCATGAAGTTCTCCGCCTTTGGTTTCCTTCTTGCTGTGGCGCTCAGTGCCGTACGCGCTGCCCCGATCGCGCCGCAAGAGCTCGTGGACAAGGCTGCACAGGGCTATCGCCTGCTCAGCCTGGCTGAAGGCGCGGAGCCTGTCTGGAAGACCGAGGAGGAGAAGTTGGAGCTGTTGCGCGCCAAGGTTCACTTCGTAAGTCCCAGTTGGTATCGGTGGTCGTGCATGAAGGCATCGTGCTAACGCTCGCGATAGTTCGACGTAACGGAGGTCTACGATCCTGAGGATGAAGCAGCAGGTTCGAAGTTGAAATCTCTCGCTTCTGCCGTGACGTGTAAGTTGCCCCTTCGCGTAGGAATCGGAACGATTGGGTCGCTAAGATATGCCTCTAGTCCCTGCGCCCTCGCACTCGTCCGCGGTCACTCCCATTATCAACACCCTGTCGACATCGAACATGCAGTCGTACCTAACGACTCTGACTTCGTACAACAACCGGTACTACACAAGCTCCACCGGCAAAGCGGCCAGCCAATGGATCTTCGACAAGGTCACCGAGGCATGTCGATAGCTCGTTCTTGATGGGCGATCTTATGCTGACGTCGGACTTCCGCGCAGTTCGCTGGAAGCCGCAGCGACATCAAGGTGTCCAAGTTTACGCACTCGTGGGCCCAGTTCTCGGTCATCGCGAGATTCGAGGGCAAATCTTCGGGCGCAGTCACCATCATCGGGGCCCACGAGGACTCGATCAACCTGAACAGCCCGTCCAGCGGACGTGCACCTGGCGCAGACGACGACGGTTCGGGTACCGTCAACCTTCTCGAGGTACGCTGTGCTTCCTCCGCGCCGCAGACGTCGTCTGGGATACTGAGACGTGCCGTGTCAAGGTCTTCCGCGCGCTCGTTGCTGCGGGCTTCCAGCCCTCGACACCTGTCGAATTCCACTGGTACTCCGGCGAGGAGGCCGGGCTGCTCGGGAGCCAGGCCGTCGCGAAGAGCTACAAGAGCGCGGGAACTGCCGTGAAGGCATTCCTCCAGCTCGATATGTCCGCGTACTTCAAGCCCGGCTCCAAGGAGGTCATCGCGCTCGAGTCGGTAAGCTTTTCTTTCGTAGAACTCGTGGCAGTGACATGTATGTCGGACGATCCTGATGGAGAAGCACAGGACTACATCGACTCCGGCCTCACCAACTTCCTCAAGCAGCTGATCACGACTTACTCGAAGCTCGGATGGGCGGCGGACCCGGCGGTAAGAGTTCTTCTGCGCCACTGCAGCCGCAGCCGGCGAACTGACACTGAGAAATGGTCGCACAGTGCGGGTACGCGTGCTCTGACCACGCTAGCTGGTACAAGCAGGGGTACCCGACCGGCATGCTCTTTGAGGCGGTGACGGGCAACGACAACCCGAACATCCACTCTACCGGAGATACCACCTCCGTCGCGGGCTTCTCGTGGAGCCACTCGCTCGAGTTCGCGAAGGTCGCGCTTGCGTACGTGTACGAGCTCGCGATCTGAGGCGGGAATATGGGGCGGTTTGTAAGGGCGATGCATCCTCGCGGGGAAGAGAGAGCGATCCGGATCAGAGTGGTGAGCACGAAAGATGGGATTTGCTGGAGGGTTGTAAAGTACTGACTATAATGCCAAGTGATCTACGATCGGTCTACAGATGATAAATTGCTTTGCTCCCCTGCGTGAGGCGTTGCCTCTTGTCTTACATTTACCGGGAAGGCTGAGCATCACAACCCCGCATACCGCGCGAATCGTTCATCCTGAGGCCAGTGTTCAAGCATTGTGTTTGAGCAAGCCCAGTCGAGCGTCGGAACGAGTGCGCCGTTTTACCGTGAGAAGAGCGAAGTGGGAAGTTGCGAGCGTTTTAGGAGCGTTAAACCTTGTCTACTCACTGCCATCGTTGATTGATGCATTGGGTCCCGCGTGTTTTCCCCCTGACTTGGCTCATCAAAGTCGTTCTGCTAGTCGCATGAGCCAGTTCAAGCATGTAGAAGACAGCATTTCCCCGCAACGCTGAGCATTGCTAGCGGACGACCTGCGCGAGGTCCTGTCATAACCATCGCTCTCCAGGTACGTTCTCATTTTGATGTTCTTCGAAGCACAGCAACCACAGTGATCATCAGCTCAGCTGCAGGCACACGGCCGTCGTCGGTCTCATGCGGCGACGGTCTTCGACCTTGACAGCTCCGCGATGGTCACTACTGCGCTATTGACGTCCCACACCACGGGACACCAATCCTGCTCGAATCTCCGCGGGCTGTACATCAATAGGCTTTGATATCTGCACATCTCATGATTACCTTCCAAGCCGGGAGCCTGTACGCCTCTGATATCAGCACCGTTGACGTGCGTGCGGATGCAGCGGGCCTTCTCCCCTCGCCGGGGAAACGGGATGCAATGAGTACTGCCCGAAGCACCTCGGCTCGCGTTATGTTCTCACAGCCTCTACGGCGACGGCGGATCCGAACGGTATATCATCCCCAGGGTGTCCCCCGCGCGGGGGATATGTAGCTTCGGCTGTCCTCCGGACCCCCTCACCTTACCCCGTCTTTCGCTCCGGCACCGCCGTCCTCTACTGCTGGCAAGATGGGCGAGGTCTATACCATGACGTTCGACGACGCGAGCTCGATCATCAACTACCACCCCCAAGGTACGTCTGCGAGCCATTCGAATCGCGTATGGGACGGGTCGTTGAGATGCGGTGACTATCAGGGGATGGAGGTATCGGCGACTTCACAGCGAATGGCTGGCAACCGTTCTACTCCGGCTCCCCGGGAGGGTTCACGACTCGGGGCGGAGAGGCAGCGCTGGGTGAATCGATGCATATCACCGCGTTTCCGAACGCGACTCTGGACTTTCAATTCTTTGGTGAGTGCGCTTGCGCCTGTTCCTCCGCTTTCGCTCACAATCGTGTCGGCGACAGGGACGTCTGTCTCTTTGGTCGGCATCGCCAATTGTTCCTACTCCGTTTCCGTCGACGGAAACTCTCGCTCCTTCAAAGCCCAACGCGGCCGTAGTACCACGCTGTTCTCGCAAGACGGGCTCAAGGAGGGCGTGCACACGGTCTCGCTGACGGCGAACGCCTCTCGCGCCAACGAGTTTGCGTTCCAGCGAGCAGACGTATCTCGGACAATCGCTTCCGGGTACGTCCGCCTGATAGAAATCTGATCCACTCCAGCATCTGAGGCTATTCGTAGGGCACAGGTGCCGACACCCCATGTCTACCAAGCCACAAACACGTCTTTCATTCAGTACTCCGGCAACTGGACCATCCTCAACGATCCGCTCATTCCCAAGCAACAACATCCCGCACCTTACTTCGAGGTCGAAGACGCCCCCGCGTCTTTCTCCTTTTCTTTCCAAGGCACAGGCGTCGCATTCAACGGCTCGCGAATCTGGGGGAGCTACGCCTACGATGTGGTAAGTCGTGTGTCGTCTCTCCTGCCCTCCTTGCGCCGACCTGCGGCTTCTGCAGTCTCTCGATGGTCAAGGGCCCGTCACCTACAACGCAAGCACGATGTGGTTCATCGGCGACGCGCTCCTTTACTATCAAGACGGACTGGACCCCAAGGCTACGCATACTGTCACCGTGCTTCCGACCGTTGGCGCCGGCCTCAAGTTTTGGCTGAATACTGTCACTGTCTTTACTGACGACCCCTCTGAGGCGGGTGGAATCGCCATGTAAGTGTGGAATGCGATTTGCATTGCTGCGAAATTTACGCATGACACGTCTCTGCAGCGCTCCTTCCTCAACCACGCAACC
The DNA here is from genome assembly GCA_001304625.1 of Trametes sp. AH28-2. Lineage (NCBI taxonomy): Eukaryota > Fungi > Basidiomycota > Agaricomycetes > Polyporales > Polyporaceae > Trametes > Trametes sp. AH28-2. The sequence continues at coordinate 40,447 of KQ464140.1, forward strand.
TCTTGGCGGAGTGAACACATCGGGCGTGCCGTCCTCCTCCTCCTCCGCGCACTCGGATACGAACGTCGGCGCTATCGTGGGCGGTGTCATCGGCGGGCTCGCGTTCATCGCACTCGTTGCCGGCCTCCTGTGGTACTTGGTGCGGAGGAAGCGCCAGCAGACGAAGATCTTCGACCGAGAGCAACCATCGCCGTTCGTCTCCACCAGAACCCCTACCACGGCCACTACAAGCGTCATCAGCCCGATGACACAGACAAGCCCCTACACGCCTCGCGGCGACCATAAGCTGCCTATCCTGCCCAACAGCAGCGTGCCCGCTCTCTCTACACTGTCCTCATCTTCTCCTCCGTCTGAGGCGGCACAGACGCTGTCCGACTCCCCTCTCTTGCATGCGTCAGCTTCTGGTGCGGCACCGCAGGCGGCGTCACCGACGGCGACGTCCCCAGCGGAGTCGAATCCCGATCCCAACGTCACCGTTGATAGAATCATACACCTGTTGGCGGAACGCATGGCGACGACGCAGCCTGTACAGCAGCCGGTTTACGGGTCCGACGTGCCTCCTCCAGAGTATGGCGCATGAGGTGGATCGTAGCGTCAGTAGTGGGTTGTGTTGTATACTGGTATCATCATCTTGGATCATGTTGTGTGTATCTTGTGGCGTGGCTCCCTATGTGGCACTGTGCAATCATATATCATTATCACTTCATTGAACATTCCACAGCGTACTGGTGAGAGGCTATAGATTATACAGCGGCTCTATTGCAACCCAATACATTCAGTAGAGCAGTTGCAACTCCTGTGTCTATTAGGCACGCACGGACTTGACACCGGGTCAAGTCCGGGCGCCTAATCAGGCTCCTGCACGAGGCATCGCGTGGACCACTCAGCCCATACATGACGTCATCGCCTACCTCGCGCGGCGAAATAAATTCGCTGCGGCAAGCCCAAAAGTTGAGCACTGCAGGGATTCGAACGCAAGCGCTAACTCGAGTTCGTAGACAAGGTCGACCGTTGAGCCAAGGGCCCCATACCCTCAGACCTCTGTACATCGTTATACCCGCCTCTCAGCCGTCATGCGGTATCACTTGCCACCGGGGACATCTCCCGGCGCCTACTCACTGAGTTGGCACCGCAGGCGCAGGGACGTACTTGTTCACGAGGCTGCCTTGCCAGAGCTGCAAATCGCCGCCTTCGGGGAGCGTGCGCTTCCAGATCCGGTTCGCGGGGGAGCCGTTGGGATCCTGGTTGACCGCGATGAGCGCGTCGTTCGTAATGATCGTCAGGGTCTCATTGGACTGCATCAAAGACCGGAGTCAACAGTCCGGCTCCACCGCCAACGCAGAACTCTAGATACCCACCATGTCCGTCACGTCGTTGCCGAGGATGAGCGGGCTCTTTACCAGCGCCCACATGGAGAACTGCGTGACTGGCGGGGAAGAAGACGGCGGCGTACGTGAGGATGGCAACGAGGCGCGAGGTATGTGCTGGGAAGCTACGTACCATATTCGTCGAAGTTCATGCCGCCGTTGCCAACCTCGAGCATGTCGAGGTCGTTCCATCGTCCTGGGCCGGCCTTCTGCCCGACCGGAGCAGCGAAGTCGATGATGCGCGACATTGCGCAGTCTAGATGGACATATTGAGCGGTCGAACATGAGATAAGTATGGAGTGCGTACGGAAGCCGGGGAGTTTGCAGTCCAGGATATCCGTGCATGGACAACGATCATCGAAGCGGTCGAAGTCCTGTAGACGAACGTACGTATGAGTTCTTTGATCTCGCGATGCACAGTGCCATCCCAGCACCCGGAGCGATCGCGAGCGGCTCAACCTGCAGGAAACGTCGTGTGCGGGCCCCGCACACGGCGCGCCCTCTTGCAGAGACGTGTGCCACGATCGCCTGTCGCCTGCCAGTGTCCTCGTACGGGCAGATCTACTTGGTAAAAAAGTCAGAGTGCGCCGCGGCTGGACGATGCTGTACTCACAGACCGCAGCAACTCGCGCGCGTGTGTGCACGATGCCGGTCCGTGTCGTCCTGCAGAAAGCCGGAGTTGCCGGATGCGGTCGCGTGCCCGGATGTTCCTGAGTGTTGCGTCTAGGCTGCGCACGCCGCGCACCACACATTCTACTCGCCGGCGCCCGGTCTCCGCGAGCATTCACTCAACACGGAGGGGACGCACCGATGTGGTTGTCGAGGGTGCACGTCGCGCCGCGCCGTAGGGGACCTAGAGATGTACGGATCGGTCAGCATAGACTATAACGTACACGCGCTCGGCGGGAGACGGCGGCGGCGCATCGATCTGGGCTTGTAGCAGCAGCCGGCCGCGGGGGGCGAGGAGCAGGGGACCCAGGGTTGCCCCGCGCCTGTAGACAGGACTCAGGACGGCACGTGCTAGGAACAGGCGAGCACGACGGAGGAGTATATAGGACGCGTGCGCCTCTCTCCCGCGGCCAATCAGGATGTACGACCCGCGGAGGCTCGAGCGGTAGCACACCATATGTATCTAAACGCGCACGCTTCCTGATTCAAACTCCCACCTCGGTTCTCGATCAACCCGCCTTGGTGAACGTAGCCTTGTCCCACCCGTACAATTCGGTGAGTTTCGCCTGGAGGCTACAACGAACGGATCAGTGTCTTGAACCCAGCATTCAGTATCTCACTTACTGCACCTGATGGTCCAAGCGCAGACGTCCTCCTGAAGGCTATATAAACTCTTCAGCACGAGTACCAGAACATCAGAGAGCATTCAAAACGCTTACCTCGTGCCAGTGCAGCCACCGCTCCGGCGCGTGCCCAGAACCCTTGAAGATGCGGTCGGAACCCTCGCCGTTCACTATGTCGAATCCAACGTGCTTCATAGCCTGCAAACACGTCAACGCCGATCCATGCCACCCCGGAAATGTACATACCAGCACGAACTTCACCCATTTGACCTCCTTCCTGTCACTCTTTTCAATCCTGTAGATCGAAGCGAAGACCTGCGCCTGTAAGTATATCTGCTGTCATGCACATGCGTTACTCACTTCGTAGTCCTTCCGTCCCACGCTGTATTGCATATCTCCTGGGTGCTGTATGGATGTGAGGTGGCAATGGCAAGTGCTGGGATGTGGAGTGTGCATCGTTTGGTTCATGGGTTGGCTTCGTTTGGTTCATGGGCGCTGCCACGGCCCACCTGGTATACGTTACGCCCTATTATGGCAAACACGCCCAAATCCATAGTTTCTTGAGAGGTTCTTGCCTACCTGACCTGCACAACTTACCTACGGACACAGCCCGTATGGCCTTCGTCTGGTTTCACCATTTTCTATCCCATACCATCGTCACCCGCTGAACGAGCAGCCGCACCTCGCTGACTTCAGCCAGGCCGGCATGTGGCACCCGAGCGCTGTGATTCGCAATACGTCAGAAACGGTTTGCTCTGCAAGAACATAACTCTACCATTCGTGTGGCAGGTGGGCATCGCGCGACGACGC